>APFE031590208.1:0-73731 GCA_000404065.3 Pinus taeda | reverse complement strand
CATGCAATTTCATATTTCCGGTAGTGTATCTCATTCCATGAGAGATTGTGTCCTGAAGACATCTCGGAAGATTCTTGGCACCAATCTAGTGAGGCTCAACCAAATATGAGCTCACACTCAAAACTTATGTTCAGACAGAGGTTCACCAAGAACATCAACGCGAATGAGTTTTAGAAACTCAGAGGCATTTCCCAAATCAAGTACGACATCACTACCATATAACTTCTGAAAATTAAAATCCTCGAGGTAGTCACAGGCTTGCAGTTTATCTTTTCACATTCGAAATCCAACTCCCTCTGTCTTCTACAAATGAGAGGGTCTGCACCTATCAGACATAGGTGTCGGTATGAGAGGTTTGTCATCCACAACCTTTGGATGGTTTGGATAGATTTCACTCCTAGTGAATCTCAGCTTCATCAGATTGTTGTTGATCCTCTCATGCTATGCTCGGGGTGTCTTGCTTCAAACCATAGAGGGCTTCCTTCCACCTGTATACATGAGATTCCTATTCATGAATCTCAAACTCCACGAGTTGTTCCAAACCTCTGGACCTGCTACATGAGGGGGAATGGTCCCCTTGTAAGATTTTCCTTCGATACATCTCAAACATGTACCTTCATGCTCTTTTTGAATTCAGGCATCTCTGTCACCATCTGACTTACAGACCTCCGGTGTTGTGTCAATGGAAATGGTCCCTAGTGGACTTCTTGCAACTTGATACAACCCTGAACTCAAAGATATCTTCAAAAATTCAATTTTCAAACACATACCTTTCCATTGACGAATGCCACCATAAAACCTTTGACTTCCATTCCCTTTTTGGGATAGGTGGCATCGGCTCTAGGTGTAATCCCACGATTGATTCCATCTCTATAAAATTAGAGAGTGCACCCTTCTATCCGTTGAAGTGCCTTGAAGCACTACAGTCAATATGCCAGATTCCCAAAGAATCTGAAGGAGAGGGCCAATACAAAATAACAATTCTCTATCTTATCAGAAGCAATATTTGATTCTTCTTACCTGGGGTTCCTTGCTTCCTTGAAGAGTCGACCGTGTCATTGATGACCTGCATATTTATCATTCGGACACTCCTCTGCATAAGGGCCGAACTCATAACCAAGACACCTACCTTTCCTTCCACCCTTAGATCCGAACTTCCCAATGAAGTGATCTTTAGGTATGCCATCAAAAGTTCTGCTACGCCATTCTGATAATATGCTCTGCTTCGACTTCACCCTAAGTGAATTGTGAAGAACCCATTGATTCTTTTGTCTTGTCCCAACTGTCTTTGGTGATTGCTATTTCACTCTTGCTTGGGCATTGTCTTCACCTCAGCTCCGATACCATGTTAAGTTTAGGTATGTTCTATGCTAGAGCAATTTATTTAAATTTTCACAGTTAGCAATCACATCAGCATTAAGATAAACTCCAGATAGAACATAAATATAAATCGTAGAAGACAAGCTAAGACAAGAGGACACAAGATGTGGCGCTAGCCAGGGACAAACTCCACAATGTGTGGGGAAACCCTTGATCAATTGTTCTTTTATGTTATTCAAAGTTCAACAGAGAAAGAGAGAGAGAGAGATAGTACATTTATAATAGAAGTCAACACTTTGACTTATTTAGAACTAGCATATATCATTTCATATAACGATGAGATCAGTTGAAGGCATTTTGCTTCAAATGATTCTCCAAGGTGACTCCTTCACCCATCATCATGTTGCATCTCGTCCATTTTCTGCACCTAACCATGTAGCACCATCATGCTGCATCATGCATTATCATGCTGCTCATGATCTCATGCATCACGCTGCCCATACATCATGCTGCCCATGATATTTCCCATTATGCAGCTCATCATGCTGCTCATAATATTGTTCTATTGCTTCATTATGGAGGTCATATACATATCAGCCTTAGCTGCTTGCTATGGCTTGTAGCCTATCAAAGCAGCTAGGCTATAGTTCCACGCAATCCCATTATGCATAGCGTATTGGTATTCCTCCAATACCATGACTACATTTACTTCTTCATCGCTGCAGCTTGATGACAGTGGTCCATTAATGACTACCTGACTAGTGTGTATATAACCATGACTGCCCAGCGTATATACATGTCCAGTGTATATATATATATATATATATATATAACCTATATACTACAGCGTATATACTCCAGCGTTTTTTGCCCAACATATATATTGTCCATCAGTACTGCAACATATATACTCCAGCGTTTTCTGCCTAGCGTGTATATTGTTTAATGCTACTGCAGCGTTTATACTATATACTCCAGTGTTTATATTACAGCAAGGTATATTAAATGACTGCGTGACATTCATTCCCATATGTGAATTATAACTGTGTGGTATGATTACATTCCCATATGTGTATTATATCTGCGTGGTATTATATGACTCCGTGGTATATTGTATGACTGCCCAACATATATATTTCTATGAGTGCCCAGCGTATCCACCTGTGTTGTGCATAAATATATTCATTGAGTTGTTGTGTGTAATCCATGTAATATCTATTGCCATTGTTGCGTGCCATTGACAGCGTGGTATATTGTATGACTACCTAGCGTATATATTTCTATGAGTGCCCAGCGTATCCACCTGCATTGAATTGACCGTGAATTATGAGCAGTGTTATGTGTGGTTCTTCAGGCGCAGATTAGGGCAACGTATCACTGCAGCTTCGATGGCTCTCTTCTAATGCATCTTCCATATACCGTGGTTGCGTATATGGCATCATGTTTTACTGTGTATGTTGTGCATTAGAATTAGGGCATCATAGGCCATCTTACATTTTCATGGTATCTCTCTCCTGCTCCAAAAACCTAAGACGTGGAGAGAAGGATATCACATGAAGAATGTGTCTTCAATTAACATCGAATCTTCTTCTATTTATACTAGAACATATATGATGAATAGACTAGACGTTTGGGCTCCCTGAGCCTACGTAAGAGCTAGTCGGCTAGATAATAAAACCATAATCTAAATAAATTCATATCTCCATAAATACATATCGGAATCGGATGATATTTGGATCAATCCTACACCTCTTGACGAGAGGGATCCAATAAAAATATCACATGCCTTAAATAAGCTGACCCACATGGATTTTGGCCCTAGTTGCCAATTTAAAAAGAATCCCCACTATCTACCAATCAACTATGATACGAATCTGGAGGGGAAGAACTAGAAAGAGCAGAAATAATAATATATTCAAATTGAGAAGAAGTTGAATTATTTTCATACATGGATGGTGGCCTTCTTCATGATCTTTTGAAGAATCTCTTCTCTCTTCTTCTATCATATGTTATTCTTTGATGATCTCCTCTTCTTGTATTATTGAATATGTTGTTGTTGAATCCACGATTGTTGTTGTAGTTGGATCTTGGAGCATCTCTCTTTTTTGGACATTTTCAAGCATAATGACCATGCTTGTGGTAGTTGAAGCATTCAATTCTTCTTCCTATTCTATTGAATTCCTTTGATTCAAGGGGAGGCCTTCTTGAACCAAATTGTTTTCCTTTTCTTTTCTCTTTTTGTCCTAAGCAACAAATGCAGATGGTTATCCTTCTTCATGCTTTTGAATTATCCCTTTGGATATCATCTTGGTCTCCTCTTGAGTGCATTTACCAACGAGCCCATCAAATGTCGAGAGTATAGTATTGTTGCTTATAGTAGTGATGAAGGTTTCCCAAATAGGAGGAAGACCTTGAAGAGTGACCATCACCAACTCTCTATCAGATATAGACTTATCAGCAGTATGTAATTGATCCCTTAGCTGGGATAACCTCATGACATTTGATTGCACATATTCCCCCTTGTTCATCTTCGTTTCCTTGAATTTATTCTTCAAGGAGAGGATATAATTCAAATTGTTGACTTCATACATCCCAACCAACTTATCATAGACGTCCTTAGACTTCTTCAATTTTCCAACATAAAGAAGGAAATGATCTTGCAAATAATCAATAAGAATTTTCTTAGCTTTGATCTCACCTTTCTTATACTTAGACTTGGTAGTAGTTGAAGCATTTTCCAAAGGTTCAAGAACTTTTCTTTCCACATATTCTAGAACATCATTTTCATCCAATATCACTTCCACCTTGATCTTCCAAGTAGCAAAGTTATATGAATCACCCAAATTCTCATTACCCTTGAAGAAAGAGGTAGACATCTTGACCGAGTCAAATATGATCTGTTAGCTTCTTCCAAAGATGATTGCTCTTGTTTCTTGTCTCCTTGGGCTTATCTTCACCACAACTTTGAACCCATGTTAATTTTCCATCATTCTATGTTGTTACAATCACTTTAGGCAAATTATTTTCTTCAATTAGCAAGCACTTTCAAATCAATTTAATATTTCTAGTAACAAATAGAAATGATACAGTAAATGTAATGACAATAGAATACAATTAAGAGAAATAACAAGAGACACCCAATTTGGTCAAAGACCAGGGGAAAACCCTTTCAAATTCTTATTCTTATTAGATTGTCATAAAATGTTCAACAAAGATATTACAATGATTCAATTCACCATTCAAGAGTCAAAGGTCAACAACCTTTACTTTTTAACATATCAATATCCAAAGTCCAAGAGATAAGCCCAAAAGTCAAATTTGGTCAAACTTTCAAATCTACAATTATGGTTAAAGTCAACAACAATCAAATATGCCCTAATGAGTCCAAAATTCAACGATCAAACTCCTCCAAAAGAGCTTGGTTACATTAGAGAAATTTTGATGTCTAGAATGGGCCTTAAAACAAAAAGTGTACAACCAAAATAAACTTTATAGGAACCAATAGGATTCAAGATGATGATGTGAACCATGGAGGATGATTCACCATTTTTGGAGTAAAAAAGTAAAAAGACTAAAAAATAAAAAATAAAAGAACTATTTTTTCAACTCGTATTTTCAACTTCTCCCTACGAGTTTACTCAAATTTCAAGTGGGAGCATTCATTGGATGCATAATCTACTTCCTCATCCAAGGAGTACCCATGTTGCATACTTTTGATGGACCCTGCTACACAAAAATGAGAAATACATGAAAAATGTGATTGCAATAATGTTTTTTTCATGTATTTCTTATTTTTCGTGTAGCAGGGTCCATCAAAAGGATGCAACATGGGTACTCCTTGGATGAGGAACTAGATTTTGCATCCAACGAGTGCTCATTCTTGACCTAAAAATTTCTATAGTGATTGCCCAAAAATGCAGTCTTGAATGTTGGTCAAAATAAAGTCAAAACAATCCCAAACAACTTGGTCAAACTTAGTCATGGAGAGAGAAATTCCATGGTCAAACCTGTGGTCAAATGTAGCCAGAGTGCCCAAAAAACCTCAATCTCTATGCCAAATAATGTAGCCTCCAAGTACATATCAAAAACTAAAGTAAAAGTGTGTCCAAACACACCCAAACGATGGCAAAGGCAAATTTCGGTCCTCCTGAATTTCTCTCTCTCCTACTCGCACGTGTGAAGAAGATCTACAATTTTTAGACTTGTATGAACCTCCAAGAGAAGAAGAATATGTGTGAGATGTGTGTCCAAATTAGGTAGCCTTGACTTGTATTTATATGCTTCTTTGGAGACCCAATTTGTCTTTGAAGCCAATCTAAACTTTTATGGACAAGTGGGTTTTCACATTAAAAGTATATTTTTCCTTGACCAAATTAAATTCTTCCAAGGGAAAATAGGGTCTTCTTTGGATGAGGAAGGTTATCCGAATGAGGGAATTTGTCCCTAAGCTTCCAAATTAACATGATATTGACATGAAAAGTTAAGGGCTAAGAGACTTGAGAAATTATTTTTCCATGCACATATTTTAAGTCTTCTTTGCATAACCATTGTGGTAGGGTGTATACATGGTTCGGTAATCCTATGGAAAAAATATCTTAAGCAAAGATCTAATGTATATCTGATGGAAAAAAATTGAAATTCAATTACCCTCTATCTTTAAGCTTCGTTGATAATTGTTGAAATAATTCATTGTGGCTCAAATATGTGGCTATTGTGGCGCATGTTATGAGGTAAGGTCTCATAATAAATCCATGGTTTCATGTTTAGGTTCATGGGATTCAAGATATATAAAAGTTTTAAAATATAAAGGTATATAATTGAGCATACCAAAACACTTCATCTAGAGAAGTAAATTTGTACTTGGATTACCTTTGTTGGCATAAGAAGTGCAGCAAGGTTTCAGTGCATTTGAATCCTACAGACAGTTACACAAATCCTACGTCTTATTGAGAGCTACAATAGTGGAAACAATAGCCTAGTTGTTGTAGTCTTCTACAACAGTTAGAGTTGTACAACAATGAAGGCTTATGATTAGCAATAGTAAGGGCCTTTTGTTTCCATTTTGAATTGAAGAATTTTGGTTTTATTAACATATCGCGCTGCATCTTATTGTCTAGTTTAAGCATAAATGTTAATCCCCATTTTTAACAGTGAGTGTTGAGGTTAGGTTGTAGCATTCATACTGGCAGTCAGATTTTTGGCGGTGGTTAACTTTTGTGATGTTAGGTGTAATATCCCATTTCAGGGATATTCCCCAAAACCTCAGTAAACTGCAACCAATACGTACTAGTGATATAGTAACTGGGAAGCTCAAAGTGATATGAATAACAGTAATGCAACATATAATAACATAAACACGGAATAGAAGCAGATACTCAAGAAATGCAGAGAGAAATGCTAAGCCATTTTATTATACTGAGTAATGGAAAGAGTACAGGAGGTGATCAGGAAGATAGCGCCTCGACTTGCACGCAGCAAGTGAATAAATACACTTAGAATAGTAAAGGAATGGCCTCTATCTAAACTGCGTCCAAGATACCGGAGAATTGTTGTGCTGCTGCTACTGCTGGAACCAAATGAGGATTTGGGGTTGTTCCCCTCCTCAGAAAATTCTGAAACTCTAGAATCAGCCTCTACTCAATAAACCCAGAAAATCATAGAAAGCTTTTCTCAAATAGCTGACCCCCGAAAATCGCCCCCTTGGGGATCTGCACTGTCCCTCTAGGCTCTACGCTGCCACTGAATAGAACCCTCCAAAATTCTGCCCAAAACTCTGCCAAAATCCTCCAATAAGCAAGCGTTGATCCCTTGCTCAATCTCCCAGCTCAAATCCTCTGCAAAACCCCAATCCAGAACTCTTGCCTAAAGTAACTGTGTCCCTCTCTCAAGACTGTGCAGTCATAAAATGCTTAGCTCCTCCTCAACTCAAAAGATCAATCCTCCTACAAAATACTATTGAAAACTACCTTGCTCGAGTAGGCACTCGAAGTCCCCGAGGACTAAGGATGAGATCTCTGAATGGAGACACTCAATGCACTAAACAGTGTTGCAGATAGGCTAAACAACCAGCGTGCTCTAAGTCGAAGTGACTAGCTCAAATGCACATAATCAAATGCCAAAATGAGGAGGCTCCTCTCTCCTTTATAGCGTTGGCCTCTCTCAATCCCAAGGCCCACCTCCTCCAACGTAGCCTTTCTCTTGCCACGTGTTCCTCTCCATCTGTGCAGTCCCTCCAAGTGTCTACGTGGGCCCTCCTCTATGTGGTCCATTGGCCCCCTTGGCTCCCCGTCTAAGTTACAATGTTGTGCTACTAGGGAGTGACTTTATTCTAAAAGTGAGTTATGTCCCCCTTCCCTCACCTTTTTATTTATAAATAACTATAGAATGCAAAATTGAGAAAAAATCGAATATTCCAATTAGCTATGGCTTATTAGGAATATTACAGTCTCCCCCGGCAAAATGTTGCTTGTCCTCAAGCAACTGAAGTGATGAATGCTACAAAATTTTCTCACTCTCCCAAGTGGCATCCTCATCTGGGAAATTATTCCACCTCACCAAGAATTCTCGGACCGTCTTGCTCCATAGTTGCCTCTCCCTGGTATCAATAATAGCCTCTGGCTGCAACACCAAATGCCCCTCATCATCCATGGGTGGTAGCTCATCTGTCACTATCACATGTTGCCCCAATGCCTTCTTCAGGCATGATACGTGAAAGACGTTATGAATCTTGCTGCCTGGGGGCAGCTCCAACTCATACGCAACCTGCCCAACCCTGCATATCACTATGTATGGCCCATAAAAGTGGGGCTTGAGCTTATCATCCCCCTTCTGCTTCAGTGACGATTGTCAGTATGATTGTAATCATAGGTAGACCAAGTCGCCTACCTCAAACTGTCTCTCCACCCGACCCCTGTCAGCATATAGCTTCTGCTGGTTCTACGTTGTAGCCATATCATCCTTGAGAGCTCGGAGAATATCCTGACTCTCTTGGATCCAAATCTTGGCTCTCGGAGCCTTGCTAGGACCAAACATCATGTCAAAAAAAGATAAAGGATGATTTCCATACAAAGCATAGAATGGTGACATACTAATCAACATGTGATGCATGGTGTTGTGCAGTACTCCCCCAGATGCAGCCACTTTAGCCATGCTCATTGTTGCCCACTGACATAGTAAGCAAGTAGCCCTCCAGCCACTTGTTAACAATCTTTGTCTACCCGTCCATTTGTGGGTGATAACTGGTACTCGGCGTCAACTTCGTTCCCACCAACCGGAAAAGCTCCTACCAAAACCCACCCATGAAACGGCTGTCCCTATCATTGGTGATGGTCTTAGGAAGACCATGTAGCCTAAAGACCTCTCTGAAGAACAACTCGGCCACTTGCGTTGCTGTGTAGTGTGTGGATATGGTGAAAAAATTTGCGTACTTCGTCAATCGATCAACGACAACAAAGATTCAATCCTTGTCCTGTACCATGGGCAACCCTGTGAGGAAGTCCATCAAAATACACTCCCATTTCCCCTCTGGAATGGGAAGAGGTTGCAATAATCCTATGGGATGGCTCATCTCCCCCTTGTTCCTCTGCCAAACATCACACTCCCAGACATGCTGGAGTACGTCCTCCTTGAGGCCCTTCCATGAGAACCTATCTCTAATGGCCCTGTAGGTTTTCGTAAACCCCTGATGGCCAGCTAATGGTGAATCATGTGATGCCTAAAGTATTTTCTTCTTGAGCTGAGATCCCTCAGTCAAGAAGATCCAGTCCCTGTAGTAGATAATATCATCGACCACCCTGTACCTATCATCTGCCACTTGCCCATCCAGAACCTCACATGAAAATCTATCCTTGGCGTACTCTACTAAGAGTCGAGCCCTCCAGTCTGTGTCCAAGCTCATAAGAGACAACGTGGCTAGTCTACATGAAAGAGCATCTACTACCACGTTGTTCTTACCCTTCACATACTCGATGTCAAAGTCATATGCTTGGATTGTACTGATCCACTTATGCTGCCTCTCCTGTAGTTGTTTCTGCTCTAGGAAGAACCTGAGGCTGTTGTGATCAGTCCTCACCCTGAACCTGTTACCCACTAAATACTGTCGAAACTTGGCCAATGCATGCATGATGGCCAACATCTCCTTGTCGTATATAGAATACAACCTCTCATGCAGAATGAGCTTCCAGCTCTTAAAGGCTATAGGGTGACCTCCCTGTATCAATATTGTGCCGATCCCCTCTCCCGATGCATCACACTCCAAAACAAATGGCTGCAAAAAATCTGGCAATGCAAGAACTGGGAAACTGCTCATAACCTCCTTGAGCCTGTCAAAGGCTCGTTGCGCTGTATCCGACCAACTGAATGCCCCTTTCCTCGTCAGAACTATCAGGGGTGCAACAAGCTATGAGAAACTCTTGACGAACTTCTGGTAGTAAGTACAAATGCCAGTGAACCCTTAGAGTTCTGTCACATTCCTCGGCTCTGGCCAATCTCTGATGGCCCTGATCTTCTCGTTGTGGACCCTCACTCCATCCACCCCTATGATGTGTCCCAAGTATAACATCTTCGTCAGCCCAAACTCACATTTGGAGGGCTTGGCATAGAATTGCTGCTCCTCCAAGATGCGCAATAATGTCTCAATGTGCTAGAGATGCTCCTCCCAAGTCCTGTTGTAAATGAGGATATCATCAAAAAACACTAGCACAAACTCCCTTAAGTGACTACGGAAGATGTGATTCATGCAAGACTAGAATGTAGCTGGGGCGTTGGTTAGCCTGAAAGGCATCACCAAAAACTCAAAGTGCCCATAGTGACACCTGAAGGCGGTCTTGCGAATGTCCTGTTCCCTCACGCGAATCTAATGGTACCCAGATCTCAAATCAATCTTTGAGAAGAACTGTGCTCCTCTCAACTCATCTGTCAACTCGTCGATCCTAGGTATGGGGTACGTGTTCTTTAGTGTCTTCTTGTTTAGGGCCCTGTAGTCAATGCACATCCTCAATGTGTCGTCCTTCTTCTTCACCAACACCACAGAAGAAGCAAAAGGACTCGTGCTCGGCCGAATGTGCCTAAGAGCCAACAACTCCTGAATGGCCTGCTCAATCTCATCCCGATAGGCCTTGGGATACCTATAGGTGGTAGTAATCACTGCTTGTATGCCCTGCTCAAGTTCAATGATGTGCTCGAACCCCCGGTCCGATGGCTATCTTGGCGGAATCTCCCCAAATACTATGGCATACCGGTCAAGGATGGACTATATCTTTGGGTGCACTGTCTGCCTTGTAGTCCTTGCCTCCGATGCACGCAGCTCCACTGCACACTCTATGTCTCCTTTCTGGAAGACTGCCTCCATTCGATGAGTTGAAATAGTCTGAGGCGGGTACGTGTGTTGTCCCCGTATCTTCTCATGCCTGCCTGTCTTCTCATCATCCAACTCCACTCTAGGGCCTTTCAATCTATCGTGACCTTCCCAAGGGTGATAAACCGTTGGACACCCAGTACTATGTTGGTGTATGGAATATTGACCATGAAGAAGTGGTCAGTTAGTGTGTAGGTGCCCATCGTCATTGATAACTCTAGAACATAACGAGCACACACCATGGTCTAACCTCCTGGGACCAAAATTGAAAATCCATCGAAGCTCTCTGTGTGTATACCTCTCTGCTCAACCATCTGTGCATTGATGAATTTGTGGGTGGCCCCACTGTCAACCAAAACTGACACTTGTTGGCCACATACTATCCCCCATACATGCAGCGTCAAATACTCAGGAACTCCTCGCAATGCTGCAAGGGCTCCTCCGATAGGTGCAAAAGCTGCACCACTTGCTGCTAGTGGTAGAGGTGGCAAGGGACCCTGCACGACATGACTATCTCCTGCCTCCACATCATCCTCCTCATGCTCTTCCCCCCTGCCCTTAGAGAAGACCTCAATAAAATGTGCTTTTCCAGCAGCACATCTATGTCCTAGTGCCCACGGCTCCTGATAGGTAAAGCACAATTGCTTCTTCTTCAACTCCCTCTTGGCATCATCATCAATCTGTGCTCGTCCTGGATTCCCCTTCGGAGGTGGAATCCTCACATCCATCCCCTTGGGCTGGAAAGCCTGTGTCTGGGGGTAAGGTGCCCGAGTCCTGGGTAAGGCATCCTGTAAGTCCTAGGTCCTTCTAATAGCATCCTGGAGTGTGGCTAGTCTAGTGGACCTGACTAGACCCCAAGGTGGCTCTGCTAACCCCTCAACAAACATGTAGATCCTCCGTATCGTGGATAGATCTAGCAAATCCTTAAGAAGTCTGCAATGTAGGTCTTTGGGTTCCCTGTCTGCTTGAGGCTTGTCAACTCAACAAAGTGTGGTTCCAGATCCCTCCGGTCAAACCTCTCCATCAATCTCTTGGCGAACTCGGCGTATGTCATCACTATGGAATGTCCAAGTGTAACCATCCCATGGAACCACCAATCCTGGGCCTCACCATCCAAATGTAATGTCGCCACCTTGATGGCCTCTACCTCCGACATCTAGTTAAGCTGGAAATAGATGTCCAGCTTCTCCACCAAAGACCTTTCCGAACTATTTGATGAACCATCAAACGTAGGCAAGTGGAATCTACTAGCTGTGCGGTGGGTGTTTCCATCGTGATAATGTCGGTGTCCTCTGTGATGGTCATGGGGTCTACTATCCCGCTGGAGTTGAACAAAGTCTCTGAATGAGAGAGCATCCCTGAACTCCTGCCCATAGGCCTGGTACTCTGCGAAATAATCGCCCATATGACCGGGCTCTGCCTCCTGCTGGGCTCCGGCCCCAGTGTTTGCTCTTAGGAAAGTGGGCATGGTAGAACGTGTAGTGGCATGTGAGGCCATCTATTGAGTAGTATCACGCTGAGTAGCACCCTACTCTAGAAAATGGTGGGATGTACCCGATCCCTCACCAACCTCGAAAACCTGCGGGTTCTCACGTTCTCTATCCTCCACTGTTATGAATCTTTGCCCCATCACCTCGATCTGCCTCAATAGGTCCTACACTGATTTGAGGAGCATGTCCACAAATCTCTTCACGTCCTCATCTGCCATCAGATCCTCCTACTCTGCATCCACCACAGGCTCCTCCAGTTCTGTGTTCACCACTGGTTCCTCATGTTCTGTGTCTACCACCAGAACACAGTCTCCCTCTCCGTAGGTGTTATCCAACCTACGCCCAGTGTCTCTGTATCTCCTACCTCTGTAAAAGATGTTGGGCTTTTCCCCCGGTGTCATAGATTGCTAGCTCCACAGGCTGAGCCAGATCTATGCTCTGATACCACTGTAATATCTCATTTCAGGGATATTCCCCAAAACCCCAGTAAACTCCAACCAATACGTACTAGTGATATAGTAACCGGGAAGCTCAAAGTGATATGAATAACAGTAATGCAACATACAATAACATAAAAACGGAATACAAGTAGATACTAAAGAAATGCAGAGAGAAATGCTAATCCATTTTGTTATACTGAGTAATGGAAAGAGTACAGGAGGTGATCAGGAAGATAACACCTCGACTTGCACATGGAAAGTGAAGAAATACACTCAAAATAGTAAAGGAATGGCCTCTCTCTGAACTGCATCCAAGCTGCCAGAGAAATGTTGTGTTGCTGCTACTGTTGGAACCAAATGAGGGTTTGGGGTTGTTCCCCTCCTCAGAAAATGCTGAAACTCTACAATCAGCCTCTACTCAATAAACCCAGAAAAGCCTAGAAAGCTTTTCTCAAATAGCTGACCCCTGAAAATCGCCCCCTTGGGGATCTGCATTGTCCCTTTAGGCTCTACGCTGCCATTGAATAGAACCCTCCAAAATCTTGCCCGAAACTCTGCCAAAATCCTCCAATAAGCAAGGGCTGATCCCTTGCTCAATCTCTCAGCTCAAATCCTTCGAAAAACCCCAATCCGAAACTCCTGCCCAAAGTAACTGCATCCCTCTCTCAAGATGCATAGTCATAAAATGCTCAGCTCCTCCTCAACTCCAAAGATCAATCCTCCTGCAAAAGACTATTGAAAACTACCTTGCCCGAGCAGGCACTCGGAGTTCCCCGAGGCTAAGGGTGAACTCTCTGAACAGAGACACTCGATGCACTAAACAGTGTTGCAAACAAGCTAAAGAGCCAGCGTGCTCTAAGTCGAAGTGATTAGGTCAAATGCACATAATCGAATTCCAAAATGAGGAGGCTCCTCTCTCCTTTATAGTGTTGGCCTCTCTCAATCCCAAGGCCCACCTCCTCCAACGTAGCCTTTCTCTTGCCACATGTTCCTCTCCATCTGCGTAGTCCCTCCAAGTGTCTACGTGGGCCCCTCCTCTACATGGTCCTTTGGCCCCCTTGGCTCCCCTTTTAAGTTACAACGTTGTGCTACTAGGGAGTGACTTTATTATAAAAGTGAGTTATGTCCCCCTTTCCTCACCTTTTTATTTATAAATTACTATAGAAGGCAAAATTGAGCAAAAATTGAATATTCCAATTAGCTATGGCTAATTAGGAATATTACATTAGGCTTGACAACAATGTATGGTTGTGATCTTCTATGTCTGTCTTAATGATGTATATGGCAGTGCCTCTATGACAGTGACTTATGACAGTGTGATGCATGGTAATGGAACTATGACAGTGGCACATGGCTTATAACAACATGATGTATGGTAGTGTTACTCATGCCCTTTTTGAGCAAAGTGTTGTGAGGTTGAATAATTGAGTTAATGTGAAATAAGTTGAGTTGAAGTGAAAAAGTATTAGAAACAAAGGTAAAATAGTAGAAGTGGTAGTAGGTAGTGAGGAGCGAAGTGGATTGGAGCAGCTGGCATTGTGGAACAACAACAGAGAAGAGGATTGTTGCAACAGTGGAAGTGGGAAGTTATAGAGTGAAAACAGTGAAGAGGATTGGATCAATAGTTGCAATTGGTATCGTGGAGTGTTAACAACAACAGTAATGACTAGATGATTGGTTGGTTGTAAGCGAGACTAAGGACTCCTACAGACTTAGCCTGTAAATATCTTCATACTTAAGGAGTATTCTACTTCCTTCCAGTTCAATTGGTAAGGTTGTATGTAACCATACATAATGAATAGCTTTAGTTGAGACAAATATTTTATGCATTGTTTAATGATGTGATAATGTTTCATATTTGTTTGATGCTCTAGATGTTTAAAATAATAAACTAACCAATTATGTAAAAATAAGGGAAATATTGATTCAACCCCTCTTAGTATTTCCAACAATACTGATGAGCCAAAAATCTCTTCATGGAAACAAGAAATCTCACCAACTGATTGTCTCTAGGGGAGGTTACTTAAGGGAAACATATGGCTCCAAATCAAGGACATGTAATCTCATACATGAGTGTATGATAACTCCAAGTTCTCTTGGTTTCGTAGAGTAGAAGTCCATAGTCATTGGGCCATGTAGTCACTAGTCCTGTAATATTTGCAACATCTAACTTGTGCCTTCCTCCATGCATCAAGACCACTCCCATAGCATACCCACTCACATTTGTCTCCACTTCAAATTCATACTGCAAGTTTGGTAATTCTAGAACTGATGCTTGATTTATCTTCTTCTTTAGCTCCTTGAAAGCCCTCTCCTAACCCTTTCCCCACTAGAAACTCTTTCCACTTATTCTTATAGCGTGGAGCAGTGCTGCTACTGTTGAAAATGAGGCTATGAATTTCCTTAAGTACTATGATACCCCATTGAAACTCCTAACTTCAAAAGCATTAGTAGGAAATTTCATGATGGCCTCCATTTTTCTAGGATTTATCTTTAGCTCTCCTCCACCTATCACATACCCCAAATACACGAAATATTGTTGTGCAAACTCACAATTCATGAGATTTGCTAGAAATTGGTGCTTCTTGAATGTCTCTAGCAACACTATATACAATATATCATCCAAATAGACAATAACAAATGAATCTATAAAAGAGTGCAATTTATCATTCATTAATCTCATAAACATAACTGGTGCATGTTAGCCTCATACATATATTAACAATCATTAAGTCCAAATTAAATGTTGATTAAGTATTTATTAAAGGGAGTGTGAAGGAATAATTCATAAGAAAATATGACATTATTCATAATGAAAGTAGACTTACTCTAGAAGTCTATGTATGACCAAAGATAAGAATAATGAGATAAGTTAGGGATGAAAAAATAAAAATAAATGAATAAATAAAAATAAAAAAATCAACTAAGATCTCTGTGGAGATATTGAGGAGAAAGTTATGGAGGAGAGTCAACCAATTAACCAAATTGGTAATTTGTCATGGGAACCTCATTTCTATATTACGAGGCCTTATGTATTGTGAGTGTGTGTGAATAATGTATCTTTTTTGTAAATTAATGAATTAAGGCTTGAAAGCATTTTTTCCCAAATTTATGTCTCATGTTTATGATATTTTGTTTTTATTAATTACTTTAGTGCATTATATAGGCTAGATGGCATGACTAACCACTCACACAAACCTTGCCCAGTTTTGAAGGTGTTTTTCTAGGTATCTTCTTCTTTGACTTGAACCTAGTGATATCCAGTCTTTAACTCCAACTTGGTGAAGTATTTTTCTTGGTGCAACTGATCCAACAGATCATTTATCATGGGCAGGGGATACCTGTTCTTGAGCGTGATTTTTTTCAATGCCTTTTAATCTATACACATCCACCAATTTTCATCCTTCTTTGGCACAATGATAATGGGTGACCCGCATGGTGATGTGCTTGGTCGAATGACACCCTATTCCAATAGTTGCTACATTTTTTTCTTCACCTCACCTACTTCTACAAAAAACTGCCTATACGACCCAATGTTTGGCAATGGGGATTATAGCGATAGTTGGATCATATGCTCCACTCCCCTCTTAGGTGGTAACCATTTAGGTGCCCAGAACACATCCCTATATGCATGTAGCAACTCTTCCAATTATTGTTTTTATCTTTTAGTAAACCCCTCCAGGGATGCCTTGACTCGTACTCACTCTTATACAAATTGATTTTCTCTTAATAGTGATAACACATACTTCTTGCTAGAATTGATCAATTTCATGGCTTGGTTGGCACTTACCATTGATATTTTTGACTTTCGCTTGTGCGCATTGATGGGGAATGATTTTCCATCATTGACGAGTTGACATTGGTTAGCTCTCTGCATAAATATTACATATCACATGTACATGTAGGGACTCCTAAACATGACTCCACATATATCAAGGAAAACCACATCTAGTTCTACCTCATCAGTAAAATCAACCGTATGGAAAATCTAATTTTGCATTGTTTTGTTACCATCATCTTTGTAGCCTTATCTACCCATCCCAGTGGATATGGGCTTGGACAATCATGAGCTTGCAACCCCAACTTCTTGATCAACTCTACTGCATTGTGATTCACCTACAATTCTGAGTCAAACAATGCATCAATCTTAGTCTTCTTGACTTGTATCTTCATATGGAAGAGTTTAGTCATTTCTTTCTCTTTTTGTTGTTGAAGGCTACATAGATTCACCTCCTTTTGCATTGATGTACAATTTATCTTCTCATCCATCTTTGAGCTACTTTCAACTTGGTTACTCAAATCAGTGGCCATGAGATTATTCTTTTTATTTTCTTTCTTTTTGTTCTTCGGGTTAAGCTTTGGATGCAACTTCCAACACTTATCCTCAGTATGGTTGTCAACGTTGTAGTGGTTGCAATGGTTGCTAGGATGTTTGCACTAGTGTGTTGTGGTTGTTGTATTTTTATCTTTTCCCCCTTTTTACTTCTTCTTCACCTCCTTAGAATCATCTTGTTGCTCCTTCTACTTTGATCCACTTGATTGCACTTTCTTCACGCCTATGTTCTCTAGGAATTTTTCTTGTACACAATCCTTGTCCATCAATTTGGGCTTGAACAACATCACTTGCTCTCATAGATGGCATTATATACACCCCAAATACTTGAGAAGTACATTTAGGTTCTTTAGGGAGATACCCAACATTATGGCCATCATTTTGAACTCTATGGTATACTCTTGCATGCTTTGCCCTGACTTTTGCCTTAAGTAGTGCCACTAGATCCAATGGTCCTCTATATACCCAATAGTGTAAAATTGTGATGTTATGAAGGTTTTTAAGTCCTCCCACTTAGTCACTAGAAGTTCTCCCTCAAACCTTAAGGTATCTATGGATTTCCCACCAAATTAGGACATGGCCCTCTAATTTTAGTCATGGAAATGAAACTTGTTCTTCTTCTCCATTTGATGGACACTGAAATACACTTCCAGTTGTTGAATCTAGTGATTTAACTTCAGAGCATCAATCTCACCATGGTACAACTTGATATTGACCTTTTCTTTCATTTTAAATAGGGGTTGTGATTGATTCACAAACTTGAACTAGGTTGATCTTTTTTGGGATCTTTCTTCGACTAGTTCTTTGTTTCTTCCCGATTGTTGAAAATAGCAACAAGAAATGATAAAAATAGAATCCAAAATATTCCAATTTTAATTTGTCCTTGAATTAAAATTGTGAATTACATTCGAATTTAGTCTCACCAGCTGCTTGAAAATAATTAATTGATTCATTATGGATTAATTAGTTGGATAAATTCAAGTTAGAAGTATTTCTGAAGTCATGCAACAATTATCCCTTAAATTAAGGAGATTATCCCTTAATTAAGGAGATAAGCTTGAGTTATATTTGAGTTGTAATTACTTAGATCAGTTTACTGAGTTAAGTCCAGTTAAATTAGTTCTAAACTGTTTGAGGAACTAATTGTGAGTTATCAGTTAGTTGATGCAGGCATGCACTCAACCAGTGTACTCCAGATAACTGAATATTCCCTTCATCAGAAACTCATGCATGTCTATTCAGAGAAAGACCAAGTTGAGCTAAATCTTAGGGACATGTTACTATCAGTTTCATGTGTTTTCCTATAAAGGAAACTCATGCATGCAGTCAAGGTAAGGCTCCTTCAGGATTGCGTAGTTCTAACAGTGCGTTAGAGTAGTGTGTGAGAGCAGTGTTCCGCTGGGTGAAGGAATCATCCTAGAGGAACTGCACAAGGAAATAGGAGCTTAGAGGGCAGAGGAGAAGGCTTGTGAGAAGCCAAGTTTTCTTGTGAGCATCCAGGAGGATTGTACTGAGAGCTAAGGCTTTGTATAAATTTGATGTATTTCCACCTTGTATGATAATACAGTTACTGGGGTTTTTTAGCTGAGGCTTTCCCCTGAGTGTTTTCTGTGTTTCATGTGCATTGATTCTTCTTCTGGTTATATGTGTTCAGCTCTGATTCAGCTCGATCTTTAAGCTTCCACAAGTTTGATAGTAGAAGTAGATTATAGTATTTTGCTTTCGTATATTGCATTAACGAGTTAATCTACAGTTAAATTTTTTACATAGATCTCAAAGGTAGATTTGTAGAGAATTTACAGGAAATTCTACATGGTATCAGAGCCAAGTTTATCAGAGTTGTGAACAGTATACAAAGAAGAGAATTCGAAGTTTGAAGTTCGGGATTGCAGGTGCAAATCGAATTCTTATCATACTTCAAGGTTGGCAAATGGCGTTCTATGGCTTGAGACTTGAGTATGCCTTGGAAGGCAGCTCGAATTACATAGCATGGAAAGATCGCATGGAGGCTATATTAGAAGACAACGACTTGAAGGATTTCATTGATCAAGAAATTCCAAAGCCAAGTTCAACTAATGCACAAGAGTTGGCTAAATGGAAGAAGTGTGTGGTGAGGGCGAGACAGATCATCCTTGAGGGAGTTCGAGACCATATTATCTCGAGTCTTCATGGGAAGGATACTCCATATTCAATGTGGAAGACATTGAAGGACCTCTACCAGAACAGTAGCAACCAGAGGAAATTGGCGCTCAAGGATAAGCTTTGAAGAATCAAGATGGAGAACGATGATACTATTTCCACATATCTGAACAAGCTCATCACTTGCAGAGATGAACTTGGAATTGTGGGAATAACTACTTCTAATGATGATATGGTGAGCCTCGCTCTCCTTGGCCTTCCAAAGAGCTAGAATAGCTACCAGGACTCTATGAATGGAAGGGAGAAATTGCTGGATTGGGAACGACTGTGGTCAGATCTCATGCAGGAGGAGATCGAGAGGAGCACTTGAGATGGTTCTTCATCCAAGGATGATGATGAAGAAAATTTGGCCTTAGCAAGTAAGGCGAGGAAAAGGAAGGGGAAGGTGTCCCATTCCGAATCGAATTCTTCTCATGGAGGGAAGAAGGTTGACAAGTCTAAAGTGAGATGCTTTAATTATCACGAGATGGGTCATTATGTGACTAATTGCCCATCAAAGAAGTCTAAGAAGGGATCCTTGGAAGGATCGGAAGGTGAGGCATTAGCCTCTCAGTTCGAAATGGACTTCACCCTCATCGCATGCATGGTGTCATCGATGATGGGTTGTGGTTGGTATCTTGACAGTGGAGGCTCATTCCACATGAACAATGATAAAAGTTTATTCAGTACCTTGGAGGAGAAAGACCTCAAGATGTGCATAGAAAAGGGTGACGATGAAAGGTTTAGTGTTTCAAGAGTGGGCACTATTGCTTTTCAGAGGGAGCATGGAGCTTTTATCACCTTGGCTGATGTGAAGTATGTGCCTGGACTGAAGAAGAACTTGGTATCGGTCGCGATCTTGGAGGACAAAGGCTACGATGTTGTCTTCAGTAAGAGAAAGGTTTTCCTTAGACACATCACCATGAGATAGGTGAAACAGATCGGTTCACGAGTCAAGAACCTATATGTTCTTCAGGTTCAAGATGCATGCAAGGCCTTGAGGAGCAAGGCAAATGTTAGAGACTTGGTGGTTAAGCGGGAGAGTAAATTACCTCTCAACATGCAGTCTCAGAAGAAGTCTCAGACAATTGTGGAGGAGCCACAATTGGAGAAGTGGGCAGAGGGATCACATGCAGCCATACCTCCAGGTGTGAGGTGGGGTGATGTGAAGTGATAGTCTCAAGAAGGCTGAAATTGGGCAGGGTCCATTGAGAAGTTTTATCTCATGGATCATACCTTGTTGCGAGAGCCCAAAGTACATAGTAGAGGGAGGAATCAGTGAGATTGATGGAGTCAGAGATCAAAGTGATAGAGGCTATAGTAGTCAGATACTAAAGAGCACAGAGAAGGATTGACAACAGTGTAGAAAGGAAAAGTCAGCCGAGGCGCAAAAGTTTTCAGTTGACAAAGTTTTCAGGTTGGATGTTTTATTTGTTTCTAGAGTTGCTAGAGAAACAACACTAGAGAGAAGTGTTGCATGCATAACATTCAAAAGGTTCACGATCGGGATCGAGTTGAATTCCTTTCTTGTTGAGAGGGAGTGTTGAAAATAGCAACAAGAAATGATAAAAGTAGAATCCAGAATATTCCAATTTTAATTTTTCCTTGAATTAAAATTGTGAATTAAATTCAAATTTAGTCTCACCAGCTACTTGAAAATAATTAATTAACTCATTATGGATTAACTAGTTGGAGAAATTCAATTTAGAAGTCTTTCTGAAGTCATGCAACAGTTATCCCTTAAATTAAGGAGATTATACCTTAATTAAGGAGATAAGATTGAGTTATATTTGAGTTGTAATTAGTTAGCTCAGTTTACTTAGTTAAGTCCAGTTAAATTAGTTCCAAACTGTTTGAGGAACTAATTGTGAGTTATCAGTTAGTTGATGCATGCATGCACTCAACCAGTGTACTCCAGAAACTCATGCATGTCTATTCAGATAAAGACCCAGTTGAGCTAAATGTCAAGGACATGTTACTATCAGTTGCATTTGTTTTCCTATAAAGGAAACTCATGCATGCAGTCAAGGTAAGGTTCCTTGAGGATTGCGCAGTTCTGACAGTGTGTTAGCGCAATGTGTGAGAGCAGTGTTCCAATGGGTGAAGGAATCATGCCATAGTAACTGCACAATAAAATAGGAGCTTAGAGGGAAAAGGACAAGGCTTGTGAGAAGCCAAGTTTGCCTATGATCATCCAGGAGGATTGTACTAAGAGCTGGCTAGCTGTGAGAGCTAAGGCTTTGTATAATTCTGATGTATTTCCACCTTGTATGATAATACAGATAGTGGGGATTTTTAGTTGAAGCTTTCCCCTGAGTATTTTATGTGTTTCATGTGCATTGTTTATTATTCTTCTAGTTATATGTGTTCAACTTTGATTCAGCTTGATCTTTAAGCTTCCGCAAGTTTGATAGTAGAAGTAGATTATAGTATTTTGCTTTGGTATATTGTATTATCGAGTTAATCTACAGTCAGATTTTCTACATGGATCTCAGAGGTAGATTTGTGGAGAATTTGCAGGAAATTCTACACTGATCTCCCGATCCCCCTTTTGTTTTTTCCTCGGAATTTGAACCCCCATATTTTCTAAATGTTTTGAGCGTATTTATCAAGGCGACCATGAGAAAATTTACATGGTTTTTTATATCTACAACTTGTTTTTCGAGTTGCCAACATCTATCCTCTACAGGATCTAAAGGGTTATTCACAAATTCATTGGCGGTAATTAGGGTTTTACAGAATTTTTTCCCAACCGATTTAAATCCCCTACAAATATCCACAATATACCAAAAGAAACTTGCTCCAATACCAATATGATTTGTAAACTTCCATGGATATTCCACTTGACAGTTTGTCACAAAAAATTTGATAAAATTAGCTTTAAAATATGAGAATTTACTGTTACAATTTTTATTTCTTTTTAGATTTATGGATATGTAGAATATTGTTAATAGTGCATGCATGGGAGAGAAAAATTATGCAGAAAATATGAAATAATGAAATAAAAACTCACACACACATTTGACACAAGATATGACCTAGGAAACCCTTTCGAGAGAAAAACCCAGCTAGAAGGTGAGGTTTCTCCACTCTCTTTCTCTAAATGGAAATATGGTTGCGAGTACAAAGAAGTATGACCTATGGCTCGTGGGCTAATACAATATACAAACCCTCTCTATGTGTCACTATATCCTATCCCTCTTGGCTATTTTTCTCAACTAGGTAACAAATGCACTTGAAATAATGGAAGCCCTTTTCCTTGTAGCGTCCCAATTATAACACAACTCGATAGCCCACTAGTGGTTAGGTTTGATTACCTCAAATATTAATTATGGTTACAATATATACTCTTCTAGAGTCTTTTACATCATAATCACGTGGCTAGCCCCTTTTCCATAAATAATGGGGGATGACATGGCATCCTCTCGAATTATGGTGGTGAAAACAAGAAGGTAAACTTCTAAGTGGCATAACTTTCAAATACAAACTTTGATTGGCGTGATTATTGTTCCATTGGGAATGTATTTATGTGTAGAATAAGAAAAAAAGAGTGGCACTAAAAGCACCAAATTTCTACCCCCAAAAATTGTCGTTCAATGCCTCAAAATGCTCCTTGAAGTGTTCATACCTCAATTTTCCAAACTAGGTCTCACTAGTAAAAATGGTCTTGAGAGTTGATTCCTCCACTTCTTTCCACTCTGAAAGCATCGAGATAGATGACAAACAATATAATGATCCAATTTGGATCAATTAATATCTTCCATTTTGGCTC
Organism: Pinus taeda; assembly: GCA_000404065.3. NCBI lineage: Eukaryota > Viridiplantae > Streptophyta > Pinopsida > Pinales > Pinaceae > Pinus > Pinus taeda. The sequence continues at coordinate 50,843 of APFE031590208.1, read as the reverse complement.
CCTTAATTCTCACTCATAAGCACAAATTTAGAGCTACGTATGTACGTTTTAAACCTTACTAGTGAGAAATGCACACACCTATTCTTTATAATAATAAAATGTAAACAATGACATTCACACATGGTAACCATATATTTACCCTAGAAACCCTTAATTGAGAAAATCAATGAAATGTTTAGAGTCACACCTCTAACTTTCATTGTCATGAAATTTATCATTATAATGTAATATATGATCCTGTGGCATCTAAAACCTTAATCTATTGACCCGGAACCTTACTTCTTTAATTAGAATACAATATTTCGGGTTGAAAAATCTTGTGAAGAAAACCTCCAAAAACATAAACAAAAATGAGGCAATTTTTTTTATTTAGGGGTTTTACCCCTAAACCCTCGAATAGAAGGTTTGGTAGTCTCCTACTACACTATCCATACAAATCACATTTGAGATTAATTTTGCAAAGAATATAACACATACTCAACATTCCCCCACTTGTTTTCTTTGCATGCAAAGATCATAGGATTGCACGATCAACAATCCAAGTAAGCAATCATTCGAGAACTTTTGAGGTCTAAAATGGGCCTCCTAAGAAAAATGTACAACCAAAATAAACTTTATAAGAACCAATAGGATTCAAGATGATGATTTCAACCATAGGGGATGATTCACCATTTTTAGGAAAACACGTAAAAAGATTAAAAAACAATAAAATAATAAAACTATTTTTTCAACTTGTATTTTCAACTTATCTCCCTAAGGTTTTACTCAAATTTTGAGCAGGAGTACTCGTTGGATACAAAATTTAATTCCTCATCCAAGGAGTACCCATGTTTCATACTTTTGATGGACCATGCTACACGAAAAAATAAGAAATACATGAAAAAACATTATTGCAATAACGTTTTTCATGTATTTCTCATTTTTTTGTAGCAGGGTCCATCGAGAGTATGAAACATGGGCACTCATTGGATGATGAATCAAATTTTGCATCCAACAAGTGTCCCCACTCGAAATTTGAGTAAACCCATAGGGAGATAAGTTGAAAATACGTGTTGAAAAAGTAGTTTTTTCTTTTTTCCCTCTAAAATTTGATGATGCAACCTAATCTTCTTTTATTATTTCCACTATTATTTTATAATTTCCTCAGGAGGCCCATTTTAGACCTCAAAATTCCCCTAATGGCCCATTGTTTCTCTACACCAAGAAAACTTCTTAATGATAATAGATTTTGTCAAAGGTCCTGCCACATCCTTCAAAGTGTCCACCTTCACTAGCAACAACGTCTTATCTTCAACCATGTATATCACAAAGTGATATTGAAATTAAATATCTTTTTCCTTAAAATAATAGGTTGGGTTCGTTCCTAGAAGGATTGCACTCTAAATATCACAATCTAACCTTACAACTTGCTATACAATTCCAATAACCTAAACAAAATTTTGTAAACATACAGCTTCCTTACTTGCATAAGTGGCTTCCATGAATCCAACTTTTGTAGTTGAGAGTGCAATTATAGATTGTGTCTTGCTCATCCAATTGATATCTCCTCTAAATAGATTAAACATATAACCACTTATAGATCTTTTGTGGTCCAAATCTCTAGCCATGTCCACCTCAAAAAAGTCATATATGTCCAACATTTCGTTTACTCCAAGTCTTCGTTAGTAGCAATTCTTATAATCTATAGTGCTAGAAAAATACCTTAAGAACTTATTTTTATCTATGCAATGTGTGTTCCTTAGTTTTGACATATACCAACTCAAAACTCTCATTGTATGTGCAATGTTTGGTCTATTACAAACCATCACATACATCAGACTACCAACAACATCGGATTAGGGAACATGGGACATGTCCCCTTCCTCTTTGTATTTATTGGGACACTAATAAACTTATAACTTTACATGTATAGGAATAGGGGCTTTAACCAATTTACATTCCTACATATTTAAATATTAGCAATATTGTTCTTTGCATATTGCCTCTCATTCAACCAAAGTTTCTTGTTTTCTAAATCTTTTTTAATTTTGATGCTCAAAATAAATTTTGCGACAGTAAGACATTCCATGTCAAATTTAGAGGACAACTAAGTTTTCACATACTTGATGATTCCCTTGTTGTTTCCAATCAACTAACATATTATCCACATAAAAAACCACATAAATAAAATGATCACCAACTAAATTAAATATGCACAATAATTAGCTTTGGTCCTTGTGAAACCAAGCCCCAATTATAAGTGCCAAACTTATGTTGCCACATTCTTGGAGATTGATTCAACCCATATAGGGGTTTTTTTAGCTTGCAACCTAGCTCGTTTTTTGCTCTTCACCATAAAAAATTTTGGTTTCTTTGTGTGCATTTCTTCTTCAAGATACCCATCTATGAATACATTATTTATATCCATATTCTCTACTTCAAGATCAAAAGTGGTAGCAACAAACAAAAGAAATTTAATAGAAGTTAATTTAACAAATGGAAAAAAAATTCACCAAAATTGATTTCCTCTACCTGGGAATATCCCTTTCCTACCAATTAAGATTTGTACTTATCCACTTTTCCTTATGGATTTAACTTTTTCTTAAACATCCATTCAATGCTACCAATGGGAATTTTCCAACCAACAACACAAATAGATCCTAAGATTCATTATTATCTAAGGATATAATTTCCTTATTGATCCAGATTTATGAAAGAATAACATGAAATACAGATTTAAACAAGAACATAAAGATACACCGAAACAAAACTTCAATTAATAAATAACAAGTGTTGAAAATTGTTTACATATATAAGACAAACAAACTATCTTGGGCAATGGTAGCTTATCTCTTAGAAGAGATGTGATGACTACTTGCATTTGAACTGAGTTACAATGAGGCTCTCAGGCATTTTTATCATCAAGAAACAATGGAAAACCCTAAACATCCAAAAACCTAACCTTCGCAGATGAAGCGCCAAAATCTTGTGGGCCCTACTAGGGTTAGTTGGAATGTCAACTTCCTGGGGTTGTAACTTTGGCATGCGATATTTGTTTGGCATGCATGATAGCTCATTAGAAAGGTATATCTGAGGATAAAAATTTTCAACTACAAATGGAGGTCGATGGCCTAGCATTCACTTGTTTCCCCCAAAAAACATTTTTTAGGGCCTCAAAATGACTCTGGAATTTCATAACTTGAAAAAATTGCTAAAAATAGACTACTGCCAAAATAGGAAATTGTGTTGGAAATTAGGAAACTGGAAGGAAAAAATGTTGGGGGTCTAAGTGGAAAAGGTAGGTGGTCACTAGTATTCACCTGGATCAGTCCTCCTCCCTTAGGAAGCAATGGTCCCCATTGTGTTGAGTGCCTCCATGAGATGGGAAAACTTCTACTGAATTTGGTCCCTGGTGAGCCACTTTCCTTGCTACAAGAATGGGCCAACTTTGAAAACCCAATACAGTTGGATTCTCTGGATCCTCTGTTGGTGAGTGTTCTTAACCTATGTTTCCATGATCTGATCTATTATGGCATGTTCTATACAATATGGTTGTTCAACAATGTCTGATGTGTCTAATAATCATGGAAAATATGGTCGAAGGCCGTCCACATTGAATATGGGGTGCAAACCAAGGAATGGAGGGATACTTAGCTTGAAATCATTTTCACCCACAACTTTAGTGATGGTGAAGCTTCCAATGGGCTCTGGAAATACGATCCTTCTGTAGATACAACCACACCTTTTCACCCACTTGAAACTTAAGTGGCACCCAATGTTGATCATGATATTGTTTATACTTGCCATTGGCTTTATCCAGGATATCATGAAACTACTGGCAGATGTTTTGGATGTGCTTAATAAACCTAGTGGCTTTATTAGCTCTGATGTGTACATGTGTAAATTCTTCCTGTGTAGTCGCAAGAGCCATGGCAACATCAATAAGGCACAATGGTTGAAATCCCAAACCCACTTGAAAGGGGTTATGGCTAGTCGAGCTATGGAGAGCTCTATTATATATTTTTTGTACAAAGGGAAGACTCTTATCCCATGTTTGTGGATGGTTGGAGTTGTGCATTCGTAGTATGTGAACTATCAACCTATTGACAACCTTTGTTTGGACATCAATTTGGGAATGGAATGTCGTCAAATTGGTGAGCCTGGTGTCCAATACGACCAAAGACTCGACCAAAATGCGCTCAAAAATATATTGTCCCAATATGATATAATGGTTTTTGGGATCCCAAAATGTACCCACACTCATTCGAATAAGAGTTTGGAAGTGTCTTCTATTGTAATACTCTTCTTGCAAGCAACCAATATAGCCATCTTAGAAAACCTATCAACAATCTTAGAAAATCTATAAACAACCACAAATACACAGTCATTACCAAGCTTGGTAGAAGGAAGGCCAGATACATAATCCATAGATATGGATCCATAAGGCTGACTAGGAGTAGGCAAGGAGTGTACAAGCCTTGCTTCTTAATAGTTGGCTTGGCAATAGCACAAACAATGCAGGATCCAATATATCTTTCAACATCCTATCAGAATTTTGGCCAATAAAAATACTTTGACATTACTTTCATTGTTTTGTCAAGACCAAAAATGTCTTATGACCACTGTAATGCGCCTCCCAAATCAACATGGCACACTCAATTGAAGGAACACAAAGGTCCCCCATGTAGTATAACGGTGCATCCTATAGGTAGAAGTTTGGTACTTTTTTCCATCCATCAACATCTTGTATGTGGTGGTGAATTCTAGATTTTTTTTACAATTGTGGCCATCGAGAAGCCTTGTTCCCACAAGAGTTGAGAACAATGGTTAGTTCAAGAATTGGGGGCCAACTAAGGCACTCTACAACATTATTAATGCATCCCTTCTTGTATTTAATGTTCAAATGAGTTTTTTGTAGATATGTGGACCATTTCTAAAGGAAACATTTTGCAACTCCCCTTGCGTTTTTATAAACTCAAGAATTTGGTGATTTGTGTGGATGATTGTCTCCTTCCCCAGAATGTAATGTTTCACTATCGACAATCTTGCACAATGGAATAATTCTTCTTATCCTAGGTGGGGAATTTCTAAATCGTATCAGAGAGTATCTCACTGTGATATGCCACTGGATGCCATTGTTGGGTGAGAATTGCACCAATAGCATAGTTAGAAGCATCTATCTCAATTTCAAATGGTTATTGTAGGTCTGGTAATGTGACTACTGGCGCAAAGAAAAGTGTTGAAAAATGTGTAACTAGGTTCAGTCTTCATTAGTATGAAATCTATTCTTATAAATGTAAAATGAAAAAAAAAATTATTATTATTATTGAAGCATGGGTTTCATGCTCAAGTTCTTTTATTTTATAGGTCAAGCACCCATTGAGTGCTTCTAAGGATTGTCCTAAGTATAAGAGTTATTTTCATATATGGAAACATTTATATTGTAAATAAATAATTATTTTGTCTTGAAAGTGTCAAAATACCTCCAAGATCAAGTCAACCTAATGAGCTGTCAAGTCGACCTACATGAAGAGCCACATCCACCCTTGAGGAAGCCTATATATAATAAGAATTTGTCCTCCACTTGGATCATTCATTCACTCATCTCTTATGCAAAGAAGGTAGAAGAAGAAATTTGAAGAAGCAAGTGCAAAGAAGAGAAGGATGAATACGTCGAAGTGCTTGGGTCTCTCTTTAATCCTCCTGGAAGTGTGAAGTTAGGGTTTCTACGTTGGGATGGTCTAAAGTTTGATTTTGAAGGCAAGAGAGAAGGAAAGGCAATCGAAGGTCTCTTAGGGAATCCTACTAGCCCTAGGACTCAAGTCAAGTCAAGAAAAGTCAAGAGGAAGACTGTTAGAGGGACATTGAAGTCTCCGAGAGAAGCAACAACAGTTTTGGGGAGAAAAATTTTAGATCTACTGGTAGGTCGAAAATATTGCAGCAAGAGGTTGAGGAAGACTTGATCTTGGAGGGTATTTTTCTAAGTTTAGGTCATGGTATTTGTAAATTGAAATATCTGAAAGATAAGAAGAGACTTTCTAGATTTTCCCCTCAAGAGGAGGGGTTTTGGCCTTGGCTTGCATCCTATATATTGTGTCATTGTTCTTATTGTTTTGGTAGTTGTTTGATGTATTAAGATTTGGAATATTGAAGATCAAACATAATAAGTAAAAATGCATCACAAACAGTTATCAAGTTAAGAGAATTAACATATACATTTCCCTATTGAATTTTCAACATGGTATCATAGCTTTGGTTCTCTAAGGGCATCATGAAGATCTCCTCTATAATGAAGAAATTCATCAAGAAGATTGCAACCCATCTCAAGAAAGGTATCAAAGAAGTATGGAGTCTCATATTCTCTTCAAAGAAGGTACACTCAAAGAAAGAGATGAGGGGATATTCTTGGCTCTCTCTGGTACATTCTAAGATGAAGACATCCGGGTGATTGACAGTAGTGCATCAAGGCACGTGACTGGCCACTCCCACCAATTGAAGACCTTGTCAAAAGGAAAATCTGCATACTCTATGGAACTTGGAGACAACAAAATATATCCAATGAAAGGGATGGATCATCATCCTTAAAGCTCGAATATGGAAGCAACATCCACCTCAAAAACATTCTATTTGTTCTAGTTTTGCACAAAAATATACTTTCTATTTTAATCTTAGAAGATAAAGGAGATAGATTAGCCTTCATTGATGGTAAATTATTTGTATGGGAAAAAGGCTCAAGCATAGAACAAGAAAAAGTGATTGGTATCTGAGAAGGAAGGATCTAAAAATTAATATTTCTCGTAAACCATGTTCTAGTTCACACTGAGATTAGTCAATGTGAATTTTTTCACTGAAGGTTTGGTCATCTACATTTCAAAATACTTCTGACTCTAAATTCCATAGTAGATGGAATACCAAATCTGGAGGAGGATCATGAAGGTGTCTGCAAAGGATGTGTATTGGGAAAGAATACCAAGATACCATTTGGAAGTAGTGCTTCATTGTCGAAATAAATCTTGGATCTCATTCACTCTGATGTGTGTGGCCCTATGAATCCAAAATCACTTGGATGACATATTTATTATGTACATTCATAGGTGATCACTCAAGAAATACATGGGTTTACTTAATGAAAACCAAGGATGAAGTATTTACCAAATTTCAATAATTCAAAGCTGAAGTGGAGAACTTTACATAAAGAAGAATCAAGATACTAAGATCTAATAATGGAGGAGAATATACATCCAAAGAGATTATAACATTCTATAAGGAATCTAGGATTAAGAGGTAGTTGATAGTTCCATACAATCCAGAACAAAATGGAGTTGTAGAAATAAAGAATAGATCCATTGAAGAAAGTGTAAAATCAATGTTACACGATCAAGATATAACTAAGTTTAAGTGAGGTGAGGCAATACAGACAACAATCTACATGCAAAATATGTCCTCATAGATCTCTAGACAACAAGACTTTGAAAGAAGTGTTCACTAGGAAGAAGACATTTGTAGATCATCTCTAAATATTTGGATGTCCTGTGAATATTCATATACCTAAGAACAAAAGAAAGAAGTTGGATCCTTCCGATGTGAAGGGAATATTTGTTGGGTATAGTAACTCATATTAAGCATATAGAATCTATATGAAAGATATACATCACATTGAAGTTCATCATGATGTCATATTTGATGAGAGCATAGAATTCAAAAAATCAAAAGAACTTTCTATAGATTTTGATGACGAAGAACTTCCCATATTTGAGGAAGAAGTTGACAAGGAAGGATAAGGATCTCACCATGAGGAAGAAGGACCTAGTGAACCTATTCAACCTGCGTTCATTCAAGAAACAAGGAAAATACCTAATTGGTTGAAGTCTACATTACTTGATGAAGAAGGTCATGGGGCACTCAAGGATGATTTAAAGAAAGTAAAAGACCCAAGAAATATTCTGGGTATGTTGCATACATGACAAAATTAATAGAAGCATAACCATCCACCTTTGAAGAGGTTGCAGAACATCGAGAATGTAAGGATGCCATGAACAAAGAATATCAATCTATAACGAAGAATGGAGTCTGGGATACTGTACCTAGTCCTGAAAACAAATTTGTGGTTACTTACAAATGGATCTATAAGATCAAGCATGCAACTGATGGAAGTATAGATAAGTATAAAGCAATATTTGTGGCTAGAGGGTACTCTCAACTTGAAGGCATCAACTATGAAGAAACATTTGCTCCAACAGCAAGATATACAATGATTCAATCATTGATATCTTTGGAAGTATCGATGGGATGGAACATCCATCAAATTGATGTCAAGGCTGACTTTTTGAATGGAACTATAGATGAAGAAGTCTACATAGAACAACCCTTGGGATTTGAAATCAAATATAGGAAGGCATATGTTTGCATATTGAGGAAAGAGTTATATGGCCTCAAGCAAGCACCAAGGGCATGGTATGCTAGAATGGATGCATTCCTACAAAGATTAGGCTTCACGAAAGGCTCTGTTGATTTGAACCTATATATTAAGGTTGTAAACAATGAACCTGTAATTATTCTTTTGTATGTACATGACCTTCTCTTGACAAATATAGAAGGTCGAATTGAAGAATGTAAGAAACAATTAGCAATAGAGTTTTCCATGAAGGATCTTGGGCAAATGCATACTTTTTGCGACTAGAAGTCTGATAGGAACCTAATGAATTCTATTTAGGTCAAGGAAAGTATGTGATCAAGATATTGAAGAAGTTCAACAGGATGGACTGTAAATCTATGACCACTCCAATGATCACAAACTTAAAAAGACTAAGAAGTTCTAAATCAAGCCCTGTGGATCCTTCCAGATATAGACAACTAATCGACCAAACATCTATTTTGCAGTAAATGTACTCAACCAATTCCAAGTGGAGCCGAAGCATTATCATTGGATAGAATAAAAAACTATTCTCAGATATCTGCGAGGAACCATCAATTACTGCCTGAAATATGATAGAAGGAATGATGTTCAATTGATTGGTTATACAGATTCTAACTGGGGAGGCAGTGAACAGGATGGAAGAAGCACTACAAGAGGATGCTTTAGTTTAGGACCCTCTATGGTCTCATGGATGAGTAGAAAGCAAGACACCATTGCTTTGAGTAGTGTTGAAGTTGAATATGTTGCAACATGCGAAGTTAGTAGGGAAGTAATTTGGTTAAGGAAGTTGGAATTTGACTTGTTTGAAGGACTGATGAACCCTACAGTGATACTTTGTGATAACACAAATTGTATTCGTTTGTTTGAGGACCCAATATTTCATGGGAAGACAAAGCACATCAATAACAAGTATCACTATATATGAGAGTTAGTACGAAATGATGTGGTGTAGCTACGGTATATCTCCACGAATGAGGAGGTAGCTGACATATTAACGAAATCACTTCCAATCAAGAAGCTTGTAAACTTAAGGAACAAGCTTGGTTTGGTGGATTTGTCCTCCCTAATTGAGAGGGAGAGATAGACACAACATTCTTGTCTTCACTTGGGAAGAAATAATGGAGGATTACGTAACCAAGTGGAATTTGATACACCTTGAGAATGTGGTAGGGAATTCAAGACAAGAGTAGTTTTGGATCGATATTCTTTGAGGATTAGCTACCCAAGATAAGAATAGTCCAATGGGAGGTCATACTGTGTGAACACCTTGATGGGGTAGGTACCTTGGAGAGACAATGATGTTGGTGTCTATACATCATTGGTCTCGCCAGCATTGTGTTATGATCTTGTGGAAAGATAGAGTTGTTAGTCAAGGCCTTTCTATGTGACAATGTGGTTATTATGATCCTAGACAGATGGGTTACCAATCTGACTCTTCTTATGAGATCTCTTCAGATTGCGAATGACCATGTACCTATAATGAATACCTCCCTAATTAAGAGGGAGTGTTGAAAAATGTGTAACTAGGTTCGGTCTTCATTAGTATGAAATGTATTCTTGTAAATGTAAAATGAAAAAGAAATTATTATTATTATTGAAGCATGGGTTTTGTGCTCAAGTTCTTTTATTTTATAGGTCAAGGACCCATTGAGTGCTTCTAATAATTGTCCTAGGTATAATATTCATTTTCATATATGGAAGACACTATGGGTACATTGTATATTATAAAGAAAAAATTATTTTGTCTTGAAAGTGTCAAAATACCTCCACGATCAAGTCGGCCTAATGAGCTGTCAAGTCAGCCTACATGAAGAGCCACATCCACCCTTGAGTAAGCCTATATATAAGAGGAACTCTTCCTCCACTTGGATCATTCATTCACTCATATCTTATGCGAAGAAGGCATAAGAAGAAACTCAAAGAAGTGTGAAGAAGATAAGGAAAAGAATTCGAAGTGTTTAGGTCTCTCTCTATTCTTTTGGAAGTGTGAAGTTAGTGTTTCTGCGCTGGGATAATATGAAGTTTGATTTTGAAGGAAAGAGAGAAGGGAAGGAAATCGAAGGTTTCTTAAGGCATCCTACTAGCCCTAGGACTCAAGTCAAGGCAAGCAAAGTCAAGAGGAAGGATGTTAGAGGGAGATCAAAGTCTCTTAGAGAAGCAGCATCAATTGTTGGGGAGCAGAATTTCAGATCTACTGGGAGGTCGAAAATATTGCAGCAAGAGGCTGAGGAAGCCTTGATCTTGGAGGGTATTTGTCTGAGTCTAAGTCATGGTATTCATCAATTGAAATATTTGAAAAATAAGAAGAGATTTTTGGGTTTTCCCCTCAAGAGGAGGGGATTTTACCTTGGCTTGCAACCTATATACTATGTCATTGTTCTTACTAATTTTGTAGTTGTTTCATGTATTTCACATTGGAATAAGGAAGATCAAAGCTAATAAGTAAAAAGGTAACACAAAAACTTATCAAGTTAAGAGAATTAACATATACATTTCCCTATTGAATTCTCAACAAAAAGGTGGTGTTTTAGTTCAATGAATGCCTTCTATTGGGACTCAGACCAAAACAAAAATTAGTTTTCTCTACCCTTGATAACTTAACGCAAAGGCCAAGTGATATGAGAGAATCCAAACACAAATCTTCAATAGAAATTGGAAAGGCCCAAATATTTTTGAATCTCTATTAGAGTTGTAGGGGTTGGCCAATCCTGAATGACCTAGATCTTAGCCAGATCCACATGCACACCTTGTTCATCAATGATGTAGCCCAGAATTTAAATTTGGTTCATGCCAAAGGAGAATTTCTCCAAATTTTCACATCGTTTGTGTTGTTGCAGGGTTTGAAGGACCTTCTAAATATATTGCAAGTGTTCTTCCCAACTCTTGTTGAAGATGAGGATGTCTTCTATATATACAACCACAAATGAGTTGGTGAAAGGTGATGTCATCCATTTTCCTCATAAAAGTTTTAGGAGCATTTGTCAACCCGAAGAGCTTGACCAACCACTCAAAAATTCCTTCCTTGGATTTGAAGGTGATATTACATACATCTATGGGTTCTATTGGAAGTTGGTGAGAACCACACTTCAAATCAATCTTGTTGAAGTACTTGGCCCCCTTGAGCTGGTCAAGAAGTTCATCAATCTATGGGATTGGGTACCTGATCCTGACAGTGATTTTATTCAGTGCTCGATAATCAATGCAGAGTCTTCATGTCCCATCCTTCTTTCCTACAAGTACAATTGGGCTCCCACAAGGTGAGGAACCTGGTCGGATGTGCGCTTTTTGTAACAACTTCTGGATTTTCCACTTGATTTTCTCATTTTCCAAAAGAGAGCGACAACATATCGACCCATTGGGTAGAGGATATTTGAGATTTAGATCGATCGAATGCTTGACGTGAAAGTCCAAGGGTACCCCTATGGGTGAGAATAATATGTCCCTGTACTCTTCCATGATTTTATCAACTTGCTTCTACTGCATAGAGGAACCCTTTTTTGGGGGCATAGATGTGGTCGTGATCTTCCCCTTACTTTTAGAGTGAACAAAAAAAAAAACTTTATCTGGGAGATGACCTTACTACATTGCTTGGAAAGGATCAATGAAATGGTGGTATGTGGGGCTACCTTCGGTATCCTATATCGTTTTTTTCCCAAAGTAATAATCATAGTGTGAGGTCTAGAAGTATACACAACATTACGCTTCCACAAGTATGGTTGGTCTAATAAAACATCACAAATTTCAAGACGAGCAACATCACACAGTACCTCATCCATGAAGGGCTTGATGTTGTAGTAAAGGCGACATCTTTGGCTAAAACAAGGATCTCGTCCTTGGTGGAGCCACCCAATGGTGTATGGTTGAAGGTGTTGTGTGGTCGACAAGACCAACCACTTAACGACCTCTGCTGAGATAAGGTTCTTTTGTCAATAATGAACTACAGTGGAGAACCCTTCACCCACATTTGTGAGTGGAAGAGATGCTCCCTCTCCTCTAGATCTTCAAGCTCAATCTTCTAGACCTTGGTGGTGGAAATGGTGGCACTGGGTTATTTTTCAATAATCTACTTCCCCTTGTCATTCCCCTTGTCGGTTTTTATCTCAGAGTCAGATCATGCATCAGACTTTGAATATTTTAGCTCAGCCACCAGTGAATGCATGGCATGACACTCTTTTGTGTTGTGGGTGGGGCTCTTGTGGAACTCACACCACTTCCTATGCCTTTCATCTTCATGATACTATTCTTTTCTTGTGGCTTTGACGGCTTGTCTTGGGCCACTCCATCTTAGCATTGTCCTTTTTTTTGTGGTTTGGAGGTGCCTTTTTCTTGCTTCAAATTCACAGATCCAAAGTCTCGCCTCTTTTGCTTAAATTTTTTCTCAATATTGAAAACATATCGATACATTGTGTCAAGCAAGTAGATGTATAGGAAATCCATTTTTTCCTGGATGTATTTTTGCAAACAGTCACGGTACTTGAGTAACAGATGTCACTGAGAATTATTGATATGCAACTTCGTGTGCAAGGTATGGAAAATATTCATGAACTCTGGCATGTCTTGGTTCCTTTCTTGCCGTGATGTGGTCCATTTTATGTACTTATCTTCATAGCTACCAAAAGGGTAATATTGTTCCTTGATGACATCTTAGAAAGAATTCCAAGAGGGTGTGGCTGAAAATAGTGAGGGTTCCTCCTCATCTCTTTGTTCATAGTAAGTTTCCCACTAGTCCTTAACATGGGGAGAAACTTTGAGTGTAAAAATAATATTTTACCTATTGTAAAAGTTATGGACCGAAAAATATCCTTCCATCATATTTAACCATCTTTCTAAGGCATTTGCGTCTATCTAGCCTTTAAATATACGAATTTCAAAGTTAACTTGTACTTTAAAGGGGAAGGCACATCTAAAGTGAATGTTGGATGATGATGCCTCACCCACTGATACTCACCAAAGGATCTGGGAAAAATTATCCATCACCTCATTCCTTTGTCACTCGAGGGCATCTTCAAGCTACATATTGAAAGGATCTCCTTCTCTCTTGTCTTTTTTTTTCTTCTGCCATGGGATGTCATTGAGGTCGATGAGGCCAGCCTTGCAAGGGTTCAACAAGTTCAAGTTCCAACTCTTTATAACTTGACCTTATTGGGTACATGCACATAAAAAAAAAAAGAGCGAACCTCTCTGATACCACCGATCTAGATTTATTGAGGAAAGAAATGAAATACAAATTTAAACAAAAACACATAGATACAATGAAACAAAACTTCAATTAATAAAGAGCAAGTGCTTAAAATTTTTTATATACATAAGAGAAGCAAATTTCCTTAGGAATATTATATCTTGATTACAATTAGGCTCTTAGGCCTTTTTATCAACAAGAAACAATGGAAACCCCTAAACATCCCAAAACCTAACCCTAGGAGATAAAACACCAAAATTTTGTGGGCCCTGTTGGGGTTAATTGGAACGTCAACTTCTCGAGGTCGTAACTTTGGCATAGGATCTTTGTTTGGCACGCACGATAGCCCGTTAGAAATGTCTATCTGAGTAAAACAAATTTTGAGTACAAATCTAAGATGAAAACCTTAAGTTTTCCCATTTCCCCAAAAATATATTTTTAGGGCCTCAAAACAAATTTGAAAGTTCAAGACTCGAAAAACTACCAAAAATAGAAAATTTATGAAATAGGAATTATGTTGGAAATTAAGAAAATGGAAGGAAACAGTGTTGGGGTTCCAAGTGGAATAGTTGGGTGGCCACCAATATCCACCTAGATCACTCATCCATGACCATTTTCCATAGTTTACCATTCTCTAAATCCACTACCTCCTTAATAGTTCTAGGATCATCATAATAATAGGTAAAGAAAAACCAAAAACCAAATTAGAAGGAGTATATGTTTCTAGTTACCTTCTTTCTTGAACCAATATCCTCAACACTAGAGTATAAAGTTCGTCTGCTTATTATTTATGTTCTTCTATTAAGTTAGACTCATTAACCTTCAACTCAATTCTATTTTCTCTGGTTCACTTTTTATTTGGTAACACCTTTGACTTCTCTAAGGACCATATCTCGATTATAAACGATGTTCTTAGTTTCTGGGTTCCAAACTTTATAAGCTTTTAGACCATATTTATAACTAATAAAGATACACTTTTCAACTTTATTTCCATCTTAACTCCTATTTTCCTTCGGAACATATACGTATGAATCACAACCAAAAAGTCTGAGATGTTGAAGAAAGGGTTATTTACTATTCTCTACCTTGTTTGAAGTCTTTTCAACCAAAACTGATGAGGGTAATCGATTTACTAGTTAACATGCAATATTCACTGCCTCTTCCTAGAATATTTGTCCTTCCCCAACACCATTAAGCATGCACCTTGTTTTTCTCATCAATAACCTATTCATCCTTTCCACAACCTCATTTTATTTAGGTGTGTATGGAGTATTCTTATACCTTGTTATACCACAATTCTTACGGAATTCTTCAAATTCATCCCCACAAAAATCTCCACCATTATCTATCCTCAACAACTTTATTTTATTTTCCATCTAATTCTTCACAAGAGCCATAAACTCTTTAAATTTACCAAATACATTAGATTCATTTTGGAAAAGGTAAATCCATATTTTCCTCAAGAAATCATCTATGAATGAAACATAATATATAATCTACCAAACGATGGAATAGGAATAAGGCAAACCCATCACTGTGCACTGACTTTATAATTCCATTTTCTCTTGTAGCAACTAATGAGAATCTCACCCAATTCTATCTACCATATATGCAATGTTTACAAAATCAAGATATAATGTGCAACCAAACATACTTCCAACCATACCTTCATTATGTAATGCTTGAAGGCACTTCTCTCGAATATGTCCCAATCTTTGATGTTGTATCATTGTTTTTTCTCCAATGGAAATAGCATTTTTGTCTTCTTCATTTCCACCCTCATGAACAATATAAATATTACACCCATCAATGATGGTGCTTCCAAAAAGCTTGTAGAGTTCTAGATCAAACTCCCCTTAATAACACCACTGCTCCTTGAACCATCCTATAGGTTCCCTTTTCAAACATCGTATTTACACCTACACCATTCATCTTTCTTACAAATATCAAGTTTCTAGCTAGCTCTGGAATTTGTAAAACCCTAGGGAGTGTTCTAACCCTTCCATCCTTGAGCATCAACTTGACTTTTCATTATCCCATGGTTCTAGATGTCAAGGCATGCCCTCGGAAAGCATCGCCTAAATCATACCTTTCATATTTATAGAACCACTCCCTATGGGGAGTCATATGGAAAGAAAACCAAGTCAATCAACCATACATAATGATCTACATGTATGCTTGAAGAAGCCAAGTACACATCTCCTACTTCCTTTGAGGATACCTTCCCTTTTATGGAAGAAGCATCATCAAATCCTTCCCTTTATCAACACTTTTCTATTACAATAATTCTTGTAATGCCCAACTTTATCACATTTCCATCATTTTATTTAGGATTTTCCTAGAGACTTGGATATACCATTTGAGGACTTATTTTAAATTCCATCCAAGGAAAATCCTCGTAGATATAAGACAATGTTTCTTTGAATATCCATTGTTTTCCTCCTTGTTACTTCTACTAACAAGGATGAAATCACATCATCAAACTTTAATGTGGTTGCATTACTACCAATAGCTACAACCAAACTATCCCACAAATGTGGCAATGAAAACAATAAATTAATGCACTTATATTCATCTAAATTTTAATATCTGGAAATAACAACTTACCAAAGTATTGAAGAAATTTAGATGCTCTATCATTGAGTACCCATCAATCATAATTAGGAGGTACTTCTTTCAAATTAAAATTTATTTACTAGGAACTTAGATTGATACAAATCCCCTAACTTATCCCATAACACCTTGGTCGTAGTTTCTCCTGAACCATTCAATAACAATAATTCTAAATCACACAACTAGATTGTGTTATTTTCCTTCTTATCCAACTTTGTCTAGTCTATTGTTAGCACACATGTAGGCGTTAAACCAAGATCCACAATGATCCATTGTTACTTTTCTACCAAAATGTCTTCCATCTTGGCATTCCATATCTCAAATATTTGTTTGTTGAACTTATCAATCTCAAGTTTAGAACTACTTTCCATTCCCTTCTCACACAAATATCACCATTATATAGCTCCCACTAAAATTAGGTTTATCATAAACCCAAGATAATTGAACCCTTAGCAACAAAGGAAACTCCCTGCAACAAATAATCACCCAAATATGATGTAAGGGTTTTCCATTACACCAAAACCAATAGGTGTTAGTAAACTTCCAAATCGACAACATCACCTTGAGTGGAAAGTTGGTCCACAAGATTGATTCCAAGGTTTGGTGGTTATTCCAACATTTTATGATCCATATTGGTTATATTTTTTTTCATCCATCTCAATGCATTTGGAGTGGAAAAGTGGAGGAATCATCTCATAGGACCGTTTTTACCGACGAGACCCAGTTTGGAAAAACAAGGTCTGAAACCTTCCAGAATCATTTTGAGGCATCAAACATAATTTTTTGGGGGTAAAACTTTGTCACCTTATTACCACACCCTTTCATGTTATTTTACACACAAGTATATTTCTAACGGCGCAAGCATCATGTCAATCAGATTCCATATGCAAAAGTTATGCCACTCAAAAGTTGACCTTCTTATTTTCGCACCTATAGTTTGGGAGGATGCTACATCAGCCCCCATTATTCATGGAGAATGGGCTAGCCATGTGATTATGATGTAAAATACTCTATTAGGGTCTGTATTGTAACTCTAGTTAAGATTTGATGTAGTCAAAATTAACCACTAGTTGGCTATTGGGTTGTGTTATAACTAGACCACTAGGAGGAAGAGGCATTCGATTCTTTCGAGAGAATTTTGTTCCATAGTTAACCAAAGATAACCAAGAGAGATATGAGGTAGAGAACAAAAAGAGGATATGTGCATTGTAGTAGCCCATGGGCCACAAATATTACTTCTTTGTACCAGTAGCCATATTTCCAGACAAAGAAAGAGAGTGAAGCAACCTCACCTTCCAGCAGGGTTTTCTCCCAAATGGGTTTCTCAGAGAGCACATCTTGTGTCTTATGTGTGTGTGAGAGATTATTTTTCCATTCTCTACTTTTTTGCATAATTTCCATTTGCATGCATGCATTAATTACAATTAAATATACATATCTTAAAGTTTAATAAAATTGTAATAGTGTAGAATTTCATATTTTTTAATATAATATTACCATATCTATTGTGATGAACTATCCAGTGGAATATCCACGACAATTTACAAATAATTTGGTATCATAGAAGGTTTATTTGGGTATTTGTGTATATTTGCAGGGGATCTAGGTCTACAGGGTCGAAAATCACAAAACCCTAATCATGATTGAGGAATCTGTAAAAAAAACCTCGTGATCCTACAGAGGTGAGGTTTTCACGGCTTGACCAACAACTCACGAATACAAATTGTAATGTAAAACTCCTCATGGAAGACCTAAGCAATAAGCGAGAGATATTTGAAGAGGATTGGGGTTGGAATATAGAGGACAAATCATAAGGGGGATCAGGAGATCAGAAAGACACGGAGAACCAACCAGAGAAATATCCTAGAAAAGATCAACCCAGTTTGAATGTCATGAGTCAATCCCTATTTAAAATGGAATCAAAAGTCAATATCAATCCATACCACTGTCAGATTGATGCTCTAAAGTTGAACAACTGGTTCCAGCAACTAAAAATTTATTTCAGTGTGCACCAGATCGAGGAAGGGAAAAAGATCGCATTTGTGCAACTGAAATTAGAGGGTCATGCATTGACTTGGTGGGAGAGACACACAAAAACCTTGAGGTTGGACGAATAACCTCTAGTGACTAAGTGGGAAGATTTCAAAACCCTCATTAATTCATTTTTTTATCCCATTGGGGTATGTGGAGGACTAGTGGATCCAGTGGCATTACTTCAGGAAAAAGTTGAGCCAAAGCATGCAAGAGTACACCACAGAATTCAGAAATATGGTTATAATGTTGGGTATCTCTCCAAAGAACCCAAATGTAATCCTCAAGTATTTGGGGGGTTCGCACTGCCATCTGCATAAGCAAGTGATATTATTCAAGCCCAAATCAGTGGACGAGGTTGATGTACAGGCACAATACCTGGAAAACATAGGCATGAAAAGAGTGGAATCAAGTGGATCAAAGTAGAAGGAGCAACAAGAAGCTTCTAAGGAGGGGAATAAGAATAAAAAAGGGGGAAAGATAAAAATACGATGGCCACAACACACCAGTGTAAAGATCCTAGCAACTATTACAACACTAGTGGCCATACAGAGGAGAAATGATGGAAGTTGCATCCAGAGCTAAAACCGAAGAACAAGAAGAAAGATAACAAGAAGAAGAATCACATGGCCACAAATCCGAGCAGCCAAGTTGAAAGAAACTCGGATGTGGATGAGAATATAGTTTCTACGACAGTGCAGAAGGAGGCGAATCTGAGTAGCCTTCAACAACAATAACATAAAGAAATGACCAAACTCTTCCATATAAAGATATAGGTCAAGAAGACAAATATTGATGCTCTATTTGACTTAGGATCACAAGCGAATCTCATTGCATTAGATCTGGTCAAGAATTTGGGGCTGAAAGTTTGTGATCATCCAAACCCATATCCATTGAGATGGGTAAATAAGGATGCAGAATTGAAGGTAACAAAACACTGTAAAATTAGATGTGTTATTAGTGTTGATTTCATTGATGAAGTAGATCTGGATGTGGTTCCCCTTGATGTACGTGGAGTTGTGTTTGGGAGTCCATACATGTACATGCGCGATGCAATATTCATGAGGAGATCCAATTGGTATCCACTCGTCAAGTATGGAAGATCTTTCATCATCAATGCACACAAAGGAAAGTCAAAAACTAACTAGTAAGTGCCATTGAGGCCAATAAATTGATCAGTTCTAGCAAGAAGTATGTTTTATTGTTTTTAAGAGAAATTCAGTCTGAAGAGTAGTCAATAAGAGGAAAGGAATCCCTAGAGGGGTGTACTAAGAAATAGAAACAATAATTGGAGGAGTTACAGACATACAAGAATGTGTTTCAAGAGCCTAAAGGATTGACACCTAAGAGAGAAGTGGAGCATGAGATTCAACTATTTCCAGACTCCCCATTGCCAAATATTGGGTTGTAAAGGCAGTCTGTTATAGAAGCAAGTGAGGTGAAGAAACAGTGGCAACAACTATTGGAAAAGGGTTTCATTCGACCGAGTACATCACCATGTGGGTCAACGATTATCATTGTGCTGAAGAAGGATGGGACTTGGCAAATGTGTATATATTACAGGGAATTGAACAAAATCACGCTTAAGAATAGATACCCCCTGCCTAGGATAGATGATCTTCTAGATTAGTTGCAGCAAGCAAAGTACTTCACCAAGTTGGACTTGAAGTCTAGATATCACCAGGGTCAAGTCAAAGAAGAAGATACATGGAAAACCGCCTCAAAACCAGGCAAGGGTTATATGAGTGGTTAGTCATGCCATTTGGCCTATGTAATGCACTAGCTATATTTATGAGATTAATTAATGATGTATTGCGCCCTTTTATAAATTCATTTGTTATTGACTATTTGGATGATATACTAGTATATAGTGCTACCTGGGAGGGGCATATGTCACATTTGACGCACATGCTGGAAACATTGAAGAAGCATTAGTTTCTAGCAAATCTCAAGAAGTGCAAGTTTTCACAATAGTCTTTGGTGTATCTGGGGCATGTGATTAGTGGAGGAGAACTGAAGATATATCCTTCCAAGATGGAGGCCATAATGAAATAATCTATACCTACTATTGTTTATGAGGTCAGGAGTTTCATTGGGGTAGCACAGTACCTGAGGAATTACATAGCTTCATTTTCAACGATAGCAGCACTGCTCCACACCATAACAACAAGTGGATAGCATTTCCGGTGGGGAAAAGGTCAATAAAGGGATTTCAAAGAGATAAAGAAGATGATCAACCAAGCACCAGTTCTGGCATTACCAAACTTGCAACAACTTTTTTAAGTGGAGACAAATGCAAGTGGGTATCTTGATTCATGGAGGAAGGCCTGTATGCTACCATTATGAAGTATTTCATGGGGAAATTCTTAACTACCCTGCCTATGATAAGGAGCCCTATGTCATGGTGCAAGCTATGAAGAAGTGGAAGCACTATCTGATGGGGAAGGAGATAGTAATACACACAGATCACCATCCGTTATAGTACTTGCAGGTCCAGAGTAAGCTACAACAGACTAGGAATTACAAGTGGATGGGGTTTTGACATCAATTTCATTTGGTGATCAAGTGTAAGAAGGGCAGCACCAAAAATTTGGTTGGCATGCCTTCAAGGCCACCCACATCAAAGATATCGAAGATCGCATCTATGGGGAATCTTATGCACGTGGAGACACTCACCCATGGTGTGTACAGAGAGGCATATTCAAAGGATGAGGACTTCAAGGAGGTATATCAATAGTTGAAAATTCATAGTCATGTGCACAATGATGACAACACCATTGACTAGAATCTCTAGGATGGGTTACTCTACAAGCTAGATAAGCTATGTGCTCCTAAAGGTGAGCAATTGTAGCTGATCAAAGAGGCTAACACCTCCAAGGTTGCAGGGAACTTTGGTGTAGGAAAGACTATGACTAAATTGTATAGGTATGTTTATTGGCCCAAGATGCAAGAGAAGGTAGATAGGTTCATAAGAGGATGCATGATTTTTTGTACTAGCAAGCCTAGCAATAGGAAACGGGGTGTATATCATCCCTTACATGTACTTATTCATCCTTGAGAAAAAATTTCCATGGACTTTATGGGAGGTTTATTGACAACCAAAAAGCAACATGACTACCTGTTCGTGGTAGTTGATAGGTTCGATAAGGTGTGTGTTCTAATGCTCTATAAAAAGACCAACAACGAGAAAGAAGCAACAATCTTGTTCTTTGGACAAGTTTGGGTGCACTTTGGGATACCAAGGAGCATCATTTCAGACAAGAATACAAGATTTCTCAGTGCATTCTGGACTACATTGTGGGAGAATATGGACACAAAATTGAAGATATATACAACATTTCATCTAGAGGCAGATGGGTAGACAAAAGCAGTCAAAAGGACTTTAGTGCAGCTTCTGAGGGGATGTTACACAACATTTTGTCATTGTCCTTCTACTCCCCATTCCTTTTATCCTGGAGGACCTCTACAGTGAACCCTACATGCTTTACCTTCATGAAGAAACTCCCATTGTGTCCCTCTTCATGAGCAGAACAATTCCCTTTTGCACCATTTCCCCAAAATCTTCTGTTTTCCCTATTTACAAGACCAACGCTAATGGCCCTTATCCTCCTCACGCCGATATGTAGGGATTAACACTGTCCCTAGCGCGGACTGGAGTGACTGAGCTTTGTTCCAGTTATGTCGGTTCTCTTATGGAAAGTTTTTTAAATAAAGAGCCGAAACTTCCAGCTCTAGAAGCTTCGTAACAGAAGTCTGGTAAATGGTTTGGCTGGATGGAGTCAAGAATGTCAGTTTGGGCTCCTTTCCCCTATAATGATGGAACTACCTCAAGAGATAAGACCTTCTCCCATGAGAAGAGGGTCCATCTCCCATCCATTCATGCTATATAAACCTCCCTTTTTCCCAAGCACAAACTAGTGTTAATGTTGGTTTGCTAGTGCTAATTAAGTTTGGAGTAAAACAACAAGATATTCATAGTTGTAGCTCTCTGGTTGTGTGAGGGAGAAGTGTGAAGCCTAAAGGGAAGAGCCTTAAAACTATTATTGTTGAGGCCATCATGGAATGTTAGCATAAGTGTGTGGGAACCTGGTTTTGTCGAAGGAGAACGACAACGTCAAGACAATGGTTGTAATCTCTTCTTGATTCAATATATATGCAACTATCAATTGATTTCCTAGATGATGTGTCATCTTATATGTTCATGGCTTAATGTTTCTTGAATTGTTAATTAGGTTGAATTACAATTTGTCTATTATCACAGTTGTTGTTCGTTGTTGTTTACTTGTTTCAGGTGTTTGAAGAAGGAAACGAGAGCTAGTTGAAGTGAGCAAGCAAAGACATCATCAAATGGGATAAGCGTACTAAGAGGTAGACCCTCTTAATTGGTTCTAACCTAAGGAAATCGTCCATAGAATGTATCAGTTGTGGCTAGACCCATTATTGGGCTAGAGGAATTGTTTGTGTCCACACTCATAATTTTACTTCACCACAAATTGGTGACCATACTGGGGAGCCAATCCTTCTGTTTGTCTTGTTTGAGATTTCATTATTTCATGAGAACTTTGCTAGTACCACTTTTTCCCTTTGGTTCTATTTCTTTTCATCTACTTACTGGTTTGAGTTTGAAATTCATAGTAGCATATTGGCCCCTAGCTTTTAAATTCTTTTATTTTTTTCTTGGCTCCCTTGCTTAGCATGCTTAATCCACTGACATTCACGTCGATCAGTGCGATATGCTGAAAAAAGTTGCGCTGATCAGCGCGATATGCTGAAAAACAATCGTGTCGACCTCCCTCTGGCACTTGTTTTTAGTTAGGAAGTTGTGTCGATGCTTGTAAGTGAAGATTAGGGTTTGGCCCCAATCTTGGCTGATGTGTTTTGCTCTCATGATTTCAACCTCGTAAACCTTTTAGATTGTTTTCTCGTTGACTAGAAAGTTGTTTTTCATTGGTTTTGTTTGCTTGTTGGTTTGTCATCTTTCTTCTTGATTTCTTGAATCATTGGGTGGTTAGTGAAACTAGGGCATCTAGATTGTCATCCATTCAGCTGATTGTGAACTCTGTGAGTCGAGTTGTTGGTGTACTTACTCCTTGCATTTCGTTTGTGATCCTATTACGACTTTGACCTCCATTATACAAGTTTGAAAAGATTTCATTTGTTTGTCTAAATGTTTCTTTTTTGGCATGTATTACATTGTTTGTCTTGTTTTCGGTAAGTCGGTGCTTTATTAGTTTGAACGAGTTTCTATTTTCATGTTTTCTTTTGCTTGAGGAGCTAATTGTCTCGAAAACTTTTTCATTGAAGTGTTGTATATGAAAAATTCATTTCGTTGTTTCATGAAAAAGTATGAAATTCTAGTTTGTTGCATTAGTATGCTATGGTAGTCAACATCACTAAAGACTAGGATTGCATTGGCATTTGAAAAAGAAATGAACTCTTTTGCTTTTGAAAGGACTGTTAGAAATGAACTTGTCAGGAAATTAGAAATTGGAATGCATTTTTCATTAGTTCATTTTCTCAAAAGTAAGGTAGTGAAAGATCATTTTGCTTTTAGTTGCTTAGTTTTTTTCATTTGATTGTGTGTTCTCTACCCTCTTTAGTGTAGACAATTCATCGAATTGAAAGGGTCTTGTCTCATTTAGTTGTATTTAAGGTTTTTCAAGTCACATCACTAAGGCATGAAAACTGAGACATAACTCAAGATAAAATTTAAAATGAACTCAATTAACCTAAGGCGCATTTGAAATCTAACGACCATATTTAGAAGGTCTAGGCCAGAGACGTGTTTTGGCATCTTTAAACCTAGCAGTTGTCGTTACCTTCGGCATTAGACAATGCTAGTATGGATTTGTGCTCCCCGTATCGTCGAGTATATAATGGGAGACCCCTCTAGGATGCAATCCTTTATCCATAGGAAGTTGAGTCAGCCACCTTGCAGACTTGATACACCGAACACAGGATTCGAGGAGATTGCCTGCTCCTACTTCTCAGCTCGCCGAGAGGTATTCTACAGTTCACAGTTGCCTAGTAATCATGTTTACATAAATCATCCAGAGCAGCCATTTGATCTTTTCTACTCATTAAACTTAAAAGATCATTCGAGCACTTGTCCTTTTGAGCTCATTTCTAATCAAAAGTGATAGAGTCATCTTTGTTTCTTTCTCGACTCTTAAAAAATGAAAGAGCACCAGTCTATTTATGTGTCTTAATAATTGATTTCCCATGATTTCATAACATCTTGTTAGTCTTTTCTAGACCAAATCGTGAGTTTCCCTTAAAGAATGTTTTAAAGCCTTGAAGTTTATCTCTCTCTTTTCCTGTTAACTAAGGCAAGGTCATCGTGGCTAAGCCATCTGGTTCACCTAGTTCCTCTTCCTCTCCTCTGTCTGAAAGATTGCTTGAGGAGTTGTTTCCTGAGTTACCAGAGTCACTTGAGGACCAAGGTGTTGAACTCGAAATTGTTCTGAGCATTCAACCTTTGTCATCTTTTCCTCCTCCTACTTTAGATACTGGGTCATCTGATGATATTGGCCCGGAATCTCCGAAAAATCCTGTTAAAACTCCTAAGAGTTCACCAAGCGCTGATGGTCAGCTTGGAATGGTTATCTATCCTTCAAATCCTTTGTTTGACCCTGTTTGTGATATCATCGCAGCGTCCTTACAGTCCATACGATCAGTCGGGTGTTCCTTTGGAATTATCCCCTCGTACTTCTTCGGTCGTTCGTTATTGCTTGTTCCTGGATATGGAACTTGAAGTCGATGCTCCAGTCACCTCTCTAGAGGAGTCAGAATTTTCTACTCCACACACTGTCAAGGAGGAAGAACATCCTTTTCCTCCTGAAGGTTTCCCCTATATAGGGGGCATTCCCCCCAGTGTGTCACTTAATTATGTGTCTTTGGCATAGTTGGTTTTAGGTACACCTAGTGCCTCATCACTTTACCATAACCCTATTTGGGCATCCGCCCCCATGCCTACTTTAGGTTTGTTCGTTGTGAACTCGACCTCCCAACAAGTTGTTACCTCAGTCCCGGTGCAACCCACCGTTCCGAACCCTCTTGTATCATCAGTCCCAGTCACCTATCTAGTTCAATCGGTGATCTTGAGGAATGTCTCTGTCAATTCCTCCATCCCTTTGGTTAGTGGCTAAGATGTGCCACCGCATGGGGGGCATAACCTAAATGTTTCTATGGTGTCAAGCACCACCAATGTCAGTGGCTCACAAGCTCACATGCTTGGTATGAACCAGCCTTCTTTTGGCATTATTCACAACCCTATTGATCCTACTAGATCAAGTAATGTGTAGTACCAACAGGTTCAAAATCTCGTTGGTCCGTTTGGGTCGAGCAATGTCCAATATCAGTAGCCCTATGAGGCTCAAGTCCAATATCAAACTCCTTACGCTCCATATGGTTCTCAAGGAATGGTTAATCATCCTTACGCCCTTCATTCTGGGCAGTACGTTCAGTCTGGCTCATCCACTTTCTAGGGTGGCTATGGCCAGATTCAGTTCGGAAAATTTTCGGGCACTATTCGAGTACCCTTGCAACAACAAGGACAACCTCTACAATAACAAGGGAAACCTTTGTTACTGTAAGGGCAACTTTTGTTGCAACAAGGGCTATTCGTGCAACAGTAAGGGCAAATAATCTCGCAGCAACTTCAACTGCAACAACCGCAAGGGAAACCCTTGCAACAGTTGCAGCAATAGATGTAGTATGCTCTGCAGACCTCCCAGCCCATGTCCTCGCAAGGCCAACTTCTACAGCCCTAGGGACAAATTTTACAGCCGCAAGGCCAACCCTTGCAGCAAAAAAACCAACCCATGCAGCAGCAACCCTTGTATACATATTAGCAAGGTCAACCCTAGTAAGGCAAGCCCAGAGTCAAGTCCTGCAGCAGGAGGCCCAAAATCCTAATGTCCTAGGTCAACAGGTCTAGAATCCTTCTGGCCAAGGGAAGCAGGTACAAAAACCTAATGTCTTGGGTCAATAGGTACAAAATCCTTTTGGTCAAGTGAAACAGGTACATAATCCCTATGTCCAAGGGTAACAAGTGTGTAACCCTTATGCCTAAGGACACTAGGGCCAGTATCCTCTTGTTCAGGGACAACGGGTTCACCACTCGTATGTTCAGGGACAATAAGTAAAATATCCATATGTCCAAGGTCAACAAGGTCAACAGCCTTTTAACCCTTACGTTTCTTATCAACAACCTATGACTGGACAGTTCCAAGGTATTCAAGGTCAAAATCCTCCCTATGGCCAAGGTAACCCACAATGGGGGCAACATCAAATGCCATATGGCCAAAATCCCCCAATGTGGGGCCAAAATCCTTACCAGCAGGGATGGGCTCCTCCGCTTGGACTCGCTTACCGACCTCCAATGCCTTTTAATACTCAATTGCCATTCTTGGCCACACTAGAGTTGCCAGATTTGTCTCTCCTTGCGAATGATCCAATTCTTCAATTCACCATACTGGCATCTGATGTCGTCCAAGATACCGAGCGATTGTTCAAAGTTCGATGGGAAAGCAAAATAAGATCCTCAAGTCCACGTGATGACATATTACCTCTGGTGCTCTTCGAACTCTTACATTGATGATTCCATTCGTCTTCGTCTTTTCGAAAGGACCCTCATAGGTGCTACAGCCAAGTGGTACATTGAGCTTCCTCAAAGTACTTACCATGACTTTAACTCTTTAGCCATGGGTTTCCTCACACATTTCCAGCTGCCAATTCGCTATGAAACTGGAACCTATTTTCTCACATCGCTTAAGCAAGATACTGCGACACACATCTTCGATCACATCCATGAATGGAGACGTAGACGTCACCTAATCAAATTCGAGATTGCTGGTTAGTTTCTCACCAAATGGTTCACTAAATTGTGCATGGCCACAATTGCTCACAATATAGCTATGGGTGGATGTGTTACTGAAGAACAAGCCATTGCTCATGCCCAATACTTAGATCTAGTTTACTCTCAGTCTGGAACCTTGTATGAGTTATTACCCGATGCTTTGTGACCGTCGTCTGATCCCACGACATCAAAGTCGCCGATTGCACCTCTTGTCGATGGAGTTATTGGTTCAGTGTCACAGACCCCTTCTAAATCTTCTTCCAAATAGAAGTCGTTCTCGAATGTTGTTCCCAAGAGTTGCCTTGGTAAAACCTCAGAGGTCCACGCTGTCGAGTCTACCGTAGCAGACAAATCCTAGAAAAGTAAGAAGAAAGGCAAAGGCAAGGGTAAAGTCGATACCCCAAAATAGGGTCCTCCCAAATCATCTGTTGGTGAATCTTCACAACGGAAACCAAAGTATCCCTGCCTCATTTGCGAGGAGGATCACTACACCAAGGATTTTCCTTGATGATCTGAAGTTAGTCATTTGCTCAAAGGGACCCCAGTCATCCTCAAAGAGCCATTTCTGTCTCAGCAGACCCAAATGGTAGACCAACCTCAATCATCTGCTTCCTCAGGATCTCAAGTGTTCTTGATGGGTATGCCTATTAATGTGGCTACTAGATCGAAAGATTACCAAACTCCTCTTCCAACAGTTGGGAAAGAGAAAGAAGCCACCCCTTCTTCTTTTGTCCTGAGTTTTGGCCCTCTTCATATCGAGTGCCCTAACCTTAATTCCGCTATATGGCCACCCTCTCGAGGTGTGTTGTGAAAATCCTCATACAATCCCAATGCCCGAGTCGCTCAACATTATAATATTGTTGAATATTTGGCTCAGGTGCCATCAGCTATGTCAGCTCTCGAGGTGCTCCAAAGCTACCCATCATAGCGGCAATCTTTGATGTCAGCTATTGGGGTTATTGATCCCACTGATTCCAATTTGATATCTTTTGATCTAGAGAACCATGTTCCACATCTCCCTCACCAAATTGCCTTCCTCATTCAGGTAATCATCAATGAGAAGACCATCCACAGGATTTTCATCGATGAAGGTGCTTCCACCTACATCATGTCAATCACATGCTGGAAGGCTATTGGTTCCCCTGCTTTGAACCAGTCTCGAAACACTTCGGAAGCTTTCGATGGGAGAAATTCGCAACCCTTCGGTGTCTTACCTAACCTTTCCATTACTCTGGAGGGCAAGACAGTACAAGTCGAGGTAGAGATAGTTGCCTCCAATCTCAATTACAATCTTCTACTCGGCCGAAGATGGACCCATGCTATGCATGTTGTAGCCTCCTCCCTATTCTGTGTGATTCGTTTTCCCCATCAAGGGAAGATTTTCACTATTGACCAGTTGTCCTTCTTTGCCTCTTCCTCCTCGAATGGCAATGTTCTGTATGTCAAGCACAGTGGTGCTCCCTATGATAGTGTGAGGGCAGGTCTTTTCAAAGATTCTGCCTTAATGGGAATTTTTCCGCTCCCACCTCCTCATATTGCCTCTGTCAACATGGTCTCAGTCAAATCTGATCCTTGGGTCATACCTTCACCAGATCTTGTTGATACCTAGGGCGAGGTTATGCCGCTTAATCCTGCCTAAATAAATTACGTGGAAATTGTTTCGGCTTCAAGTTCTGCATCCTCTGATTCTTCTGTTACGAAGACCTCTCTCAATACGTATTCTCAATATCTGTGGCTTGGTACTTTGGAATTGCTTGATCCCTTAGCCGATACTTTCCTTGCTGATGAAGGTATCATGGAAGTAATGTCTCTCGAGGAACCTCTTTGGACCGACGCTCATCATTGTTCCTCGTTCCTACCTCGCCTCGCAGTCATGTCTACCAATTTCGAAGAGTTCTCTTCTTCATTTCCTACCCTCCCACTTCCACCACCAATCATGACTCATGAAGTATGGTCGGAAGGAAATTTGGGTAATATTACCCAAACGATGCCGATTGATATTTCTATCAAGCCTGATATCGTTGAACCTGTCCATATTGGGGTATCTTGTTCTCCGGATGAGATCAAGACCTATACTCTTCTGTTCTGATAATTCCATGATGTGTTTGCATGGTCTTACGAAGAAATGCCTGGCATTGATCCTAAAATTGTTGTACACGAAATACCAATTTATCCTCATGTGAAGCCCATTCGCCAATTGCTCCGCCCAGTGCACCCTAGGAAGGTCACCACTATCAAGGGTGAAGTTGAAAAACTTATCAAAGTTGGGTTCATCTATCCCATCCCTCTTACAAATTGGGTGTCAAAAATTGTCCCAGTGACAAAAAAAACAAGGCACGATCCACATCTGTGTTGATTATCATGATCTCAATTGTGCCTATCCTAAAGATAACTATCCTACTCCCTTCATTGATCAGGTCATCGATGAATGTGCCAAGAGCAAGATTTTTTCCTTTATGGATGGTTTTTATGGTTACAACCAAGTTAACATTGCACCGGTCGATCAAGAAAAGACAACTTTTATCTGTTCATGGGGTATGTTCACTTACAAAAATCTCCTTTTCGACCTCAAAAATGTTGGGGCTATGTTTGAGCGGGAAATGTCCTATGTGTTTCATGATATTCGCAACATTGTCCAGCCTTACTTGGATGACCTTCTCGCTCATTCTCATAAGCGCCAAGATCACCCTGACCATCTTGGGCAGATTTTTCTTCACTATAGACACTACAACATTTGGTTAGACCCGCATAAATGTGTTTTCTACATAGAATCTGGATGACTCCTCGGCTTTATTGTTTCCAAGGACAATATTCACCTTGATCTGCTTAAAGTCGAGGCCATTGTAAATTTATCCCCTCCATCTTCATTGCACCAAATCCAGAGCCTACAAGGAAAGGCAAATTTTCTCCATCATTTTATACCCAATTATGTTAGGCTAGCTACAAGATTTACTCGCCTACTCAAACAAAGAACGCCCTTTGTATGGGATGAGGTTGCCCAAAAATCTTTCGATGATCTCAAGGTTGTCCTTGTAAATGCTCCTTTGTTACATCCCCCAGATTATTATAGAGATTACTTCCTTTACCTAGTTGCATCCCCTAGCACCATTGCTATGGTCTTGGTCCAAGACGACGATGAAGGCAATGAACATGTTATCTACTACCTTAGTTGTAATCTCCTCGACACTGAAATGTGTTATGCCCATGTTGAGAAGTTGGTTTTAGCTATCGTCCAAGATGTTCAAAGCTTTCGGCACTACATCCTCTTACGCACAACTATGGTGATTTCTAAATGCAACCCCATGACCTACGTCCTGACTCGTCAGTTGCTGGGGGGAAATATTCTAAATGGATTATCATCCTGCAAGAATTTGATTTGTTATTTACTACTACCAAATCTAAGAAGTCACTCGTTTTTTTTGAATTGATTTGTTCCCTTCCTTCTAAGTCTCTCCCTACTGGTGTAGATGAACAGCTCTCGGACGAGACTTTCTTCCTAATTAGAACCCTTGATCTGTGGTATGGTGATATCATCGTGTATCTCCAAACGTCCACATTCTAGTCCACGTTGACTAAGGATAATCTCCTAAGGATTCGACATCACTCCCAACCCTACCGTATTATTGATGATACTTTATACCATGTCGGTGTCGATTCAGTTCTTCGCCGACCATTTCAGGTAATATGCCGTCAGAAACCTTCAAATATTGAGAATTTATCTCCATATTCATCTACTCGAAAGAAATTTTGATTACATTACATATCATCAAATTCCTAGACGCATGAATACATTGACAGATGCATTAGCTAATTATGTGTTGGATAGACATTTACAAAACATGTGAAAAGATAAAACAAACCATTTGTACCATAGTAAGAAAGAAATACAACACATATATATATAATATATATATATATATATATATATGTATATATATATATATATATATATATGTATGTATATATATATATATATATATATATATGTATATATATATATATATATATATATATGTAGATATATATATGTACATATATAATAGTATATAATATTTATATATATATATATACATATATATATAATATATATATATACATATATATATTATATATAGATATATATATAATATTATATATTATTATATATACATATATATATATACATATATACATATATACATATACATATATATACATATATTATATATATATATATATATATATATATATATATATATAGTGATAATGTTTGATACATCAAAACTCCAAAAAATAATATGTGTGCCCAAAATAACATCAACGGCTTGCAGGCTCATATATCCATGGCACGCAGACTTCAAAAAATGTAAGTGCTGGACCTAGGAACTAATTAGCATGGTGATCGTGGTAGCATGACATGGCTTGTGCAACACGAGTCAACAATCGACGGATCCAATTTGATATTCCCACCGTGTGTCTCTAGTACTAGCGAGGAATGTCTCCCACCCAAGAATACTCTAGGATACCACGAGTCAACCCCTCAAGGTTCCTCACGATCTCCTCCTTGTTGTCACTCCCCTCCTGATAAGGAGTGACAACATAAATCGGGTGGGCGACGCGCCTGGCTATTGGGGACATCCCCGCAGGACGCTTTGGTCCAAAGTCTAAATTAACAAAGAGAAATGTTATAAACACATATATACCAAAAATAATTAAAAATCATCAAAATTTAAAATTTAATTTTTTACCTTCATCATCAAAATCTATCCATCTGGTAGCAGCATGTCCAGATCTCCATGGAAGTTGGTGCCACTGTATGGCCAGTCCTCCACAACAATCTTCTATCATCGTAGCCATGAAAAGGATGCAGGTATGTATGACATGTGCTGGCCCCTAGTGATCCTGGGCATCAAACGACTCCAACGAGCCATCCACGAGTTGCATGGCATGGGGGATCTACCTCAGTCAACTAGTACTGGAACAGTGGCACTCGTTCCGAGAAAAAGGTCACTAGTATGGATCCGAAGCAAAATTGCTTCAGATTCCCCGCCATAGCTTTGGTCAGTTGACATTTCATGTTGATCTTCATGCCCTCCGCCCAGTTGAAGATCGTCGGTGTAATGCAATCGATGGCATACATGAACTTAGACTTCTTAGTCTCATGAACTGCCTAGGACCCCGCCACTTTGTTGATATTCAACAGTAGCACTCCCAGTGTCAGATCCTAAACAGTGGAAATATTAATCTTGCCACTCTTGGATTTGAGGGCTTCAGGGCAATGTTCGGCAAGAAACATGGATATGCTTGCCCCAATCGGTTGTGGCCCATATAAGTTCACTGGTTCCCCTCTTTGGGAGATTCCTGTGATGAAATATATGTCTGAAGTTTCTAACTCTAGCTCTTGGTCACCAATGACGAATATTTCCCAATTTATGTCCCAGATACTAATCAGGTACCGAAGCAACTCAGGTCGGGCCCGCATCCCTGGCTTAAGAAAGAATTTGAGGAGCCCACAGGCCCTCAAAGCTTCCAAGCAATTTGGATCATTCAGTGCCTAGGTGTCCACATCCTCGTGTTCTCGTTCTTTCCAGTCTACCATTTTCAGCGATTCTTTCCTGCAAAATCCATAGATTTGAGTCAACAATCAATTTTGGCCCATAAATTTTAAGTTTCAACGGTGGTTTTATGAGGAAATAGGGTTTTTCCCTATTCATGACGCCGACTATTTATGAAAAAGGTACTCCTTGACTGAAATGGTCAAGTGGTTCTCTCAAGTATCGTTTTCTACCTTTTCGGGCTCGAGATACACAAATGTACGAAAAAGGGACCATGCAGAGTTTTATTTTCTGTGTCTTTTTTAAACTCTCTAAACATGAAAAATATATCGAGTTACACCTTTTTCGAAATCGTTAAAATATTAAACGACATCAGATTTGTCACCATGATGAACATGAGCTTCTCCTTCAAAGGGCTCATTAAACTTACTAGGTCGGATTCATCTGAAGGATGAACTTATAGTGAAAGCATATGCTATCCCCTTCAAGCATGCAATTAAAAAATAATTGGGGTACCTGCCAGAAAATGGTGGGGGAAAATTTGGAAATCTAATCAGTTGTGTCGCAGCTCACTCTTGAACATGACACTTTCTGCTTCATGTCGGGTTGGGATATCCTCCTTTGTATCGTTGACCTTCCTAGGTTGGGCCATTCAATTTTGCCGTCCATTTGATCTCTACCACATCATCATGACTACCGATCCTATGGATCCAAAAGCTGCCAAACTTCTAGTCGTGTCATCGATATGTTCAAAAGTTGTCCTTTTGCAATTACATTTACCTCTAATTCTCTATCATCTAAAATCATTTTGCATCCTTTCATCTTGCATCGATGATGTGGGATACATTATGGCCCTCCTTCGACATGGTCGCTTCCTATCGACTTCAACTCATTATCCAAGAAGTTGACTGAGAGACTCCCTTCCAGTACCTTAGAGCTTTCATGCCCTAATGGTAAGTTCTTCGCACTCGACGACAAGTTCACATCATTAGCTTTCGATCGAGTGATTTCACAGGTGTTTGACTTCAATTCCTCTATTCACATTTCATGGATTGTGCTAATAGTATCTTGAGGACCATTGTTATGATTGGTGGTTTCTCTCGCGCTTGTTAACAGTTTACATCATTGATTGGTAGTCAAGCGAATTTCTAGCATGTTTGATGTCAACACATCTATTCACATGTTAGAATTTGTACTTTAATCAGGTCGTGTTGGAGCGCAAGACCCTGGTCTCAGATCATAACAGTCCAGGTTGTGAAGTAATGTGACATGTTCATGTTGATATACATGTCTCTTTCATATGGATGGCTACGACCATACCATGAGTTATCATATGTGATCCTTCTCGTTATTGGATGGTTGCGACCATACCTTAGTTTTTTTATGATCCTCTTTGATGGATGGCTGCGCTCATGCCTGGATCCATTTACATGATCATTCTCTGGATGGTTTCATCCATGCCACGATTCATGTATCATTTGACAAAGTTCTCAATTATGTATATGTATTTGTACTTGCTTGCAAGTTTTCCAACGGCAAACTACAGTTCCCCGCACTGGTTCATAGAGCATTTCATCCCTCACTCTAGTTTGGCCTTCACGCCTTAGGGGGCATTTGTCACACAAAATTTTGTCATTGTCCCTATACTCCCCGTTCCTTGATCCTGGAGGACCTCTACAGTGAACCCTAAATTCTTTCCTTCATGAGCAGAAGAATTCCCTTTTGCACCATTTCCCCAAAATCTTATGTTTTTTCCTAGTTTACAAGACCAGGACTAATGGCCCTTGTCCTCCTTGCACTGATATGTAGGGATTAACATTGTCCCTAGCGCCGACCGAAGCGATTGAGCTTTGTTCTAGTCGCACTGGTCCTCTTATGGGAAGTTTTTTAAATAAAGAGTTGAAGCTTCCAACTCTAGAAGCTTCGTAACGGAAGTATGGTAAATGGTTTGACCGGATGGAGTCGAGAATGTCAGTTTGGGCTCCTTTCCCCTATAATGATGGAACTACCTCAAGAGATAAGACCTTCTCCCATGAGAAGAGGATCCATCTCCCATCCATTCATGCTATATAAACCTCCCTTTTTCCCAAGCACAAACTAGTGTTAATGTTGGTGTGCTAGTGCTAATTAAGTTTGGAGTAAAACAACAAGCTATTCATAGTTGTAGCTCTCTAGTTGTGTGAGGTAGAAGTGTGAATCTGGTTTAGTGTGAAACCTAAATGGAAGAGCCTTAAAACTATTATTGTTGAGGTCGTCATGGAATGTTAGCAGAACTGTGTGGGAGCCTGGTTTCGTCGAAGGAGAACGACAACGTCAAGACAATGGTTGTAATCTCTTCTCGATTCAATATATATGCAACTATCGATTGACTTCCTACATGATGTGTCATCTTACATGTTCATGGCTTAATGTTTCTTGACTTGTTAAGTAGGTTAAATTACAATTTGTCTATTATCATGGTTGTTGTTTACTTGTTTTATGTGTTTGAAGAAGGAAACGAAAGCTAGCTGAAGCGAGCAAGCAAAGACATCATCAAACAAGATAAGTGTACTAAGAGGTAGGCCATCTTAATTGGTTCTAGCCTAAGGAAATCTTCCATAGAATGTATCAATTGTGGCTAGACCCATTATCGGGCTAGAGGAATAGTTTGTGTCTGCACTCATAATTTTACTTCACCACAGGGGATACAACCAGAAGCATCTGAATACCTTGGATGAAAATCTAGTATATATACCACATTCTTACAACAAAGCAATCCACGCTTCTATAGGGAAGTCCCCAAATGAGACTTGTTTTGGATATTTTCCACCTTCACCTTTGGATATTGCATATGGGAAACAAGGAGGAGTGAGGGAATGTCTTACAAAAGATGCTTTGTGGGTTAAAAAAATTATAGAGATGATTAGGCAAATCCATCTACAAGTATAAGAAACACTGCAGAAGTCACAAGAGAAGTATAAGGCTAGGCATGATCAACACAAAACAAAGAAGTCATTGAAGGTGGGAGACAGAGTATGGTTACAGTTGAACAAGGAGAGATTGTAGGGGCTTGCTAAGAAAATCAAGGCTTTGAGGTATGTTCCCTTTAAGTTACTGGAAAAGGTGGGTGATAATGCCTATCAAATCAGTTTACCACCATATATGCACATTTACTCAGTTGTGAATGTAGGGAATTTGAAACTTTATGAACCTTCCATGCTAGATCAGGAAGAGGAACAAGTCCTACCTTCTGTGAAGGATTTGGCACCAAATGCTCAAGAAGAGTTGACAAAAGATATAGTTTTGCAGAAGAGGTCCATGTCTACTAGACATGGGTAACATGACCTTTGGCATATTGGATTAATGGGACAACTTCCAAGAAAAGCTAAATGGTACACCAGAGAGAAGGTGGAGGAAAAATTTCCTCACCTCATTCAGTAGAAGCTTTTGGGGACCAAAAGCCTCCCAAAATGGGGAGGTATGATCCAGATTTGATAATAACATTTTTTTTCATCCATCTCGATGCATTTGGAGTGGAAAAAGTGGAGGAATCAACTCACGAGACCGCTTTTATCAGCGGGACCCAGTTTGGAAAAATGAGGTCTGAAACCTTCCATGAGTGTTTAGAGGCATCAAACGACATTTTTTGGGGGTAAAACTTTGTCACTTTAAAGCAACACCATTCCATGTTATTCTACACAAATATATTTCCAACGACGCAATAAGTGAGTTAATCAGAATCTGTATGAAAAAGTTATGCCACTCAAAAGTTGACCTTCTTGTTTTCACACCTATAGTTTGGAAGGATGTCATGTCAGCCCCCATTATTCATTGAAAAGGGGCTAGCCACGTGATTATGATGTAAAAGACTCTAGAAGAGTCCATATTGTAACTCTAGTTAAGAGTTGATATAGTCAAAATTAACCATTAGTTGGCTATCGGGTTGTGTTATAACCGGGCCACTAAGAGGAAGAGGTATTTGATTCTTTCAAGAGCATTTTGTTCCATATATGAGCAAATATAGCCGGGAGATATAGGAGGTAGAGCACACAGAGAGGATATGTGCACTGTAGTAGCCCACGGGCCACAAGCATTACTTCTTTGTACCTGTAGCCATATTTCCAGATAGAGAAAGAGAGCGAAGCGACCTCACCTTCCAGCTGAGTTTTCTCCCAAAAGGGTTTCCTAGAGAGCATATATTGTGTCTTATTTGTGTGTGAGAGCTTATTTTTCTGTTCTCTAATTTTCTGCATAATTTCCATATGCATGCATGCACTATTTACAGTTAAATCTATAGATCTTAAAGTTTAATAAAACTGTAATCATGTAGAATCTCATATTTTTAATATAATATTACCATATATGTTGTGGCGAATTGTTTGGTGGAATATCCACGACAATTTATGGATCATTGTATACAGATGGTGTTGTCTATCATCACAAAACCAAGTTTGTAAAGTCATTGGTAGGTAGTTTGTCTTCTTAGCATTCCCATTTATTTACATATGTTCTGGTATTATTTTATAATGGTGTTTGGCAATGCTTACTATGAACAATAATGTTGCAATGATTTTGTTTCCTACCTTCTTAATTTTTTCCTTCTTATTCCTAAACCTATATTTTGTTATGATTGAATTTGTGATGGTCTTTTATTGCATAAATCTATGGCATTTTAGTAGCATTTGTTGGAGATATAATTTTCTAATATGTTTAATTTTTCACTAAGTATATTTTTCAACCACAATATAATGTTCTACAATAAAATTATTTAGTCATTGATTTCATCTAATAAACTTATTTGTTATTTCTTAACAATAAGATAAGAGAAATTGTTTGACTACAAACAAACAATAATCACTAAAATGAAATAGATAAAAACTATGTTCCTAATTAACTATAAAATGTCTCTAAAAATCAAAATTAAATAAACTAAAATAAAAAAAAAAAAAAATTAAAATCAATGTTATATATTATTATTTTTTATCACTGTAAAAATATCAAATCTAAAATAGGATCATAAATATATAAAATATTGATACAATTATTCATGAACTTATGAAAACTATTAAATATATACAACATTACATACTTTAAAATAAAATAAAGTTCAAATTCAAATCACCTTTGAACCATGTAAATCTAAACGTAGAATGAATACATTTTTAATATGTTGGCATAAATTTTTATTTTATTTTGTTAGCTTAATTTACTAGGATTTGGATCTTGAAATTTATTGTTTATATAATATTTCATATTAGGATGATGGTTAATTGAGCTACATCTCACAAATTACTTGTATATTTAAATTATATATAGATTAAATTTATAATTTAAATTTATTGATAGAAAAAATGAGTATTCCATATTAGTAATATATAATAAAAATGGTCAAGTCTTACTAGCCTAACTAATTGAGGATGGGCCTCTCGTTAGCAAGGCAATCTGGATCAAACTTCATAGGGTGGTTGAGTACGATCTCTAGTGACTTTGATTAGATGCACACAGGTCGTGGCTCCTCAAGCCACAAGTTCAAGACTAGAAGTTCACAAACAATTTGACAAACAAATCAAAAATACTTAAATAAAAATAAACTTTAAATATATAACTACAAAATATTAATTAGTTATTATTATTATGAATTAAATCTTTATTACATGGACAATTAAATATTCATATAATATAATCTTTTATTAAAATTATATAAATGTTTTTCACTATCAACCATATTATTAGCCTATTAGATATATTACAACAATATATGTATTCAAACTAAAGAACGTTTAAAGACATTTAATAACACAAGAAAGCTTAGGGGAAAATAACATTGCCATGTATGAGAAAGATGATAATGTAGCCTTTAGCATTTAACAAATAACTCAAGGCTTAAAGCTTCGTATACTATACTGCAGTATATGATTCAATGAATAACAAATCAATTTCCTTGTTAACCATGGGATTATACCAATAATTATCATAGCCATTTTCTAGTAAGTGACATTTATACAAATTAATATAATTAAACATTCTATTGATCCAAAATTACCAGGGTTGAAAATCTATGGAAACCCCAACTTGTTGAGCGCAGAGGAAGATAACATTTTAAAATATTACTTAGAAAAGCCTATTGGGAGTATTTTTATCACAAACTTATGTACTTTCAAGAAAATAATCATCAACAAATTAGGAAGAATTTCCACCACCACTGTAAGTAAATTGAGGCAACACTAGTTGAAAGGAGTAAGAAAACAGTGTTTCTTGTTTTTAAACGAAAAATAAATTTAGAACATGTAAAAATATATATTAAAACTAAGTTGTATTTTAATGATGAGAAAGTCAGCTTTTTTAATTTTAACCATTCTAAACATCCTATTACATGTATAATAAAACAATGGAAAAGCCAAAATGGATGATTGATGAGGGAGAACAAAATTAAAGGTTACATTGTCCATTGGAAATGCAATACATTATGTTCATGGTCTATAGAGAACACATACAGATAGTCAATTTCTTTAGTAAAAAATTATTGAATAGTGAATGGTCATAGATAGTGTAGTGTCTTGATGTTCGCGAGGAATGTGTAAGGGTGCATTTCTCAAAAAGTGCTATTTATTAAGTTATTAATCTAAATTATTAAGCTATTAATCTAAATTTGTAATAATTTATAGGAAGTGAGTTATTTAATGAAAAATAAGTATTGATATATTTTTAAAATATATGGTGTCCAATTTACTTTAAATTGTATTTCTTAGTTCGTAATAATTTGTAGGAAGTCATTGTTATTTAATGAAAAATCAACATTGATATGGCATCTAATTCATCTTATGTTGTACTTTCCAGTTGGCTTTTGACATGACCAATTGAGATTCTTTGTTAAAAGAGTTTGTGTTATCATATGTAAAGAACTTATGCTCTTTAATAGAAAGATTTAGTTAAGAAAACTGCAATTAAGTTAGATTCAACGTAAACCCATTTTAATCCCATGTATATTAATTGTAAAAGAATCAAATCACTTTAATTGCAAATCTTTTAGATGGTACATCAAATCTATTAAAACAAAAAATTCAATCAACATCAACATATTCCTAAGTCACATGGCATTCTATTCATTCCATATTATATTTCTATGTTAACCTTGATATGACAAATTGGACTTTTTTTTTAAAGATTTCACATGGTATCCCTCCTCTCTAAAGTGA
Source organism: Pinus taeda (assembly GCA_000404065.3). Taxonomy (NCBI): domain Eukaryota; kingdom Viridiplantae; phylum Streptophyta; class Pinopsida; order Pinales; family Pinaceae; genus Pinus; species Pinus taeda. The sequence goes on along the minus strand of APFE031590208.1, from coordinate 11,056 downwards.
AACAAACAATAGATCAAAAGCTTATTTACTTTATCATATATAAAGAATTGGAATTCTGAATATAAAAATTTAATTTAAAAAATAGTATACACAAATTAGATTCACTCTAGACTCATGGTAAGTCTAAATTTATCAATCTTTTAAAAGGTGCATCAAATTTATTTATATTCAAAAGCAACTATAATTTAATCAAAATTAGTGTTCATTTATCTTAACTCTAAATTTATTAATTTTGATGAATATAAATAGATTAAATCTATTCACATCCAATTTTTTTGGACAAATACTTTAAATTTATTCACATTCAATTAATTATACTTTTGACATGACAAATTGAAGTTTTTTTTTAAATGTCACATGTCATCCCTCCTCTATAAAGTGAAACAAACAATAGACCAAAAGCTTATTTACATTGTCATATATAAAGAATTGGAATTCTCAATATAAAAGTTTAATTTAAAAAGCAGCATGCACAAATTAGATCCAATCTAGATTCATGGTAAATCTAAATTTATCAATGGTAAAAAATGCATAGGGATGAAATTTATTTACGTCCAAATTTTTTAAAATGTGCATCAAATTTATTTATATTTAAAAGAAATTATAATCTAATCAAATTTAATCTAAATTTATCCTAACTTTAAATTTATCAATTTAAATAAGTATTCAGTCTAATTTTATCTTGACTTTAAATTTATCAATTTTTATTATATCTCTTCACATCTATTTTTTTTAACAAATACTTTAAATTTATTCACATTTAACTAAATTATAATTTAATGTAATTTAATTTACCATAAGCCTAAATTTATTAATTATAGGAATTCTTCACATCCAATTTCTAGAGTAACATGAAATCTATTCCCAGCCAAATTCCAAATTCTTATGGGAAAATCTATTCACATCCAAAGTGATATCTTTCCTTAAAAGGGTTGCACTCAAGGGTTTCACTCAATGCATGTATAGTAACACAATATTTTGACAGTGTAGAGTAAAAATGGCCGGAATTTGGTTTTTTTCTAAAAATAAAAAATTACAAGAAGATATTTGAATAATGTTTTTAATGATGAAAGAGAATATTTGAATAATGTTTTTAATGATGAAAATAGTTTTAACACTATGAAAAAAAATCATAGACACCAAAATTTTGAAATTTAACCCTGGCAATCTTGATTTTCAAAATTTTCGCCTAAATTTTATTAAATCATACCATTATTTTCTGACAAAAAAATATGATGGCCCGGCTGATATTTTAATTAAAAAATGAACAATCTACTCATACTACACTGAGACTACGCTGTACCAATCTCCTCATTCCAAGCTGTAGAATGCCATTGTAAAAACAGTACGTATTTCCTCGTAAGAATCTACCTCTACTGCGCTGTAATCTTGGGAGTTTAACCTCTAGAATTCCCTTCTGAAACAAGAAACATGGAATAATGAAACGGGTTCGGATGGTTGATGGTCAATCACCAAAGTTGCATGCACAAGCAAAGAAGATTCGTCCCCTGTCATATCAATGTTGCTTTATGGACTTTTATTCCCATCGTCTCCTCCCCTGGGAAACAACCAGGGCAGCTGCTTGACAAAATCTGTATTTATGAAATCGTGAGTGGTGCCAAGTATGATTAGCGAGTACATCTGTTTCAACCTTTTTAATGACCCTTCCGATCACAGCGAATACCTCGAGGTGCCTTTAGGGTTGAACCGAGAACAAGCAACTGGAAAATGCTTCACAGGTTGAATGCCTTTGCAAATCCGCGCGACTGAGATGCCTGCAACATGCCGCCATCTGTGCTGCCTTGTTTTAAGCAAAGCCGTGTCTGGAAGCAGAACGAGCGAATTGCAGAAAAGCGCGGGGGGCGTCTCAGCCGCGCCGCCAGGCGGGACCGGTAAGTACCCTCGGCGCAGAGTCGTGGTTAATGAAATTGCGTCCGGCGCAGCCTCGACCGGCGTCGCGGCTTGCTGTTGCCCACTGGCGATTGTATATTCAATACTACTCCTAGTCGTGGGCTGCCCCTGCTCTCTGCTCTTCAAATTCGCCCGCAAAGCCAAGACTCGATATCAGAGCAACCGGAAATGCGAAGAGGAAAATCCCGCGCTTTTCGCGCTGCCCTCTCGCGAACAAGAAAATGCGACGCTGCTCCCGCTCCCCCGCGCGCGCGCAGGCGAAAATATTTCTGATCTCCGCCCTCATTTCCCTTCCCACGGGTGGAAATTTTCATTCGGATTCGGCATGAAAAGTGGGGGAAAAACTATGGCGTTTCATGCAGACATCGACTGTGAGCGGTTTCTGTCGAGGGTTCCAGCGCTGATCAAGCAGAAAATCGGTGACTTGAAGAAGAAAAATCTGGGCGCCAAGAAAAGGAGTAGGAGGAAGGAGGTGTCATCATGTCAGGGTCTGCCTGAGGAATATGCAGGGAACGAGTCTCCTGTACCGCCGTCATCATCATCGGGTAGCCCTGGCAGAGAGCACTGGCCTCTGTGCTGTAGGGATGGTGAAAGGAGTCGTGGTAGGGATGGTGAAAGGGGTCGTGAGATTGTGGAGGCGAGGGGATTCGAACACCCGTTCTGGCAAGAGCATTTTGAGGGCGAGGGTAGTCAATTAGGCTTCTGGCGGGGTCTCGATCTTAAGGATTCTTGAGCCAACGGAGTCGAACTCGAAACGTCTTTGTTTTTGTGTGTACGAAGGTGTGTAACCACTGTGTTGTCTTACTATTTTTGTTAATGAATATCATTTTCTCACTGTGTTATATTTTGTGTGGATGTGACCTCATTCCTGCTGGACATTTTATTTTCTCACTGTGTTACATTGTGTGTGTATGTAATCTAATTTCTGCTGGAAATTTTATTTCTTCTATGTTCTTGAATAAAGATGCTTGCTATATCGCCAAGCTAAGTATTCAGTACCAACTTAATAATCACACGTATTAGATTCTGTCACAGGGTGGGGATAGGAATAGGGTTCTTCCTCATTCGGATAGACTTCCATATGATCAAAAAGAGTGGGAAATTTAAAATCAGTTTTATTTTATTTTTAAAATTATTATAATTGAGTTGTTAAATTAGTATTGAAAATAGTGATTATTAGTTAAATAATTTTTTGTTTTATTATTATTATTTACTGATCAAATTTTTTTGAGACAAATCAGGTGTTAAGATGGATCTAGGCCGGTATAATATAGATCAGGTGTTAAGATGGATCTAGACCGGTATAATATATAAGCTTGCATTAAATATTTTAGTATAATTCACCATTCTTCTACATTATATTTAATTAATTTTATTATTTAATATTTTCAAAATATTACATCTTAAATGTATATTTTCTATAATTTTTTTTACTCATCTCGTATTATTAAGTATGAAGATAATTACATTTCTTCTTCATGGTTAAAGGTATTTTTTTTTTACTTTTCAGTCACTTTATCTCTTTCCCCTACTGCGTGTTGTAGAGTGCTTCTTCGTTTGCAATTAATAATTTGTCTCAACTCAATATATTTAATAAATAATTTTTATTTAAATCAATTTAATGAGATCTTTTTAATTCTTTCTGGTGACATGATAAATTCTTGTGTTATGTAGTTAAACAATATAAAATAACTATATTATTTTTATTTAGTTATTTTATTGTTACATAATTATTTATTGTTTTTTTTAAACAAATGTATTTTAATATAGCAATATAGAAATTGATATTTTTATAGTGTAAAAAAGGTTCATAAAGGGGTCTTCTCATAGATCATAATTTGTTTTTAAATTTCCAAAAAAATTAAAAGATTAAAAGAGAAATTTTTCTATAAAAATTATTAATTATGGTATTTATTGGTATAAAGATTATTTATAAAATTCCATAATAAAACTTAATTTAGTTTGAAGGTCACACAAACAATGTTCATAATCATAATTTTAGGCATAAAAGACCATCACAATTGCAAGGTTTGAATCATCATCTTTAGTGATTTGCGTATTAGTTATCTAAAGAGGTTCATTGAGAACCACAAGCCACATCCATTATTTCCTTATTTGGATGATTCCCCCACCTTAAAAATGATTAATGAAGCAGAGGGCACTTTCATTAGTGGAATACATGGCCCTTTTATCATGTTAGCCACATAAGAGAAACTTTACAACTTTATCACTTTAAAATTCAGAAAAATAAGAGAAACTTTACAACTTTATCAATTTAAAATTAAGAAAAATAACAATGTTAAGTCTTAATTTCATTGTAATTTCATTTTTTTCACCATTATTTTGTTGACTTTATATTCATTTCTTATATCTTTTGCAGATAGTCTAGTCATTTCAAGTTAAATTTATTTAGTGGTAAAAAGTGAACATGCCAAGATGATAAGAAAATTCAATAGACATTTCAAACAACATGAACTTTTAGAGAAAATGACTTTAGGCCTTTGGACATGGTCTTATAGTGTTAATGAAAGTTTGTATAAGTCATTTTAATATTGACATAGTGGGCATTGATTCTAAAGTTATATACGTGAATTTGAGTCAAGTTGTTTACATGGATGTAACCTTCAAAGATTATGAGATAATTGGTAGTTAAGGAAAATGGTGTTGTAATTGGAAATAGATATAATGGTTAGTAAGTATAAAGGTGGTTATGTCTCTTAGTGGGCTTTAATGAACCAATCATAGATTTTCCTTAAGGTTCTCCCAATTCTTGAGTTGTTGCACCATTGCAAAAATGACCTTGGGTGATGGGAACAAACATCACCATGACTTCATTAATGAAGGACAAAAGCACCGCCCCCGCCACCAAAAAAACTAGTACCCACTAAAACTAAAGTAACTATGATGATGATCAAAAGGCCCCACATCACTAAGCATTGGTCGTCGTCGGAATTAGAGATATGGTGACATTTAATCATTGTCACTAATAATAATTTAGAGTCACCATTGTTGTTGCAAAAATAAGAAATGGGGACAATCGATATATCTCCAATGTTTTGCATGATCATCACCTTTTCCAAAGAATAATAACATTCTTGGTGACATTACTTTAGGATCACCACCATTAATGTAGAATAAAGAATTGTCGCCATTAATGCATAATAAAGAACCATTGTCATTTCCATTCAGGTTTAAAAACATTTAATGATGATTTGATCTAACTGTCACCAATGCCTTACATGATCATCACCAAGGTGAGAAATTTGTATGTGGAAAGGTTGGGGATCTTATAATCTCTTGTTTCTATGTTTTTCCCCATCAATTTATTATGTGTTTTGCATCATTTATGCAATTTTGTGAAGACTAGATTGCATTCCTTTAAAATGACAAAAGGAGTGAAAGTTTCATTTTAGCAAATCCATAAGTTGTAATATAAGACAATTTAAAAAATTCTTAAAGTGCAAGGTAATGCACCATGCAAGACACCATATCTATATCCTTTCAGATGTTGTTAGAAATTCTTCTATGAATTTTTGAAATTCATTTTGTAAAGCAATGCTAATGTGATTTGAATGCTCGTTTTTGTGCTATAAATCACTTTTTAAGTAAGTGGAGTGCATTTATAGCATTGGGTGAGCATGTATGAGGATGTGCCATGGAAGATGACATTGCTAGCTTGTACAAAAAACATTTCAAATATACTTTTTTAGAGTAGTATGTGCATCTCTATGATATTTTATTTAAAAACAAAATTGTGAAAATTTGTATATATGTTGTAATTAATGATTTTTAATCTATATTTTAGTACAAATAATGACTCCGTGTCACTACTATGTGAATGTTTCAATAATTTGATGGTTAGAAACAAATAGGAAAGGAAGTTGCAACAATTTTCCTTTTTTTCATTGATAAATAATGGATTATGTGAGGTTTTGTGGGGCTAAATTGTATTAATAATAATACATTGAGAGGATGGTCGCAGGTTGAAGTAGGGTTTGATTAATTTATTATATGACGTTGTTATTGATTATAGAAAGTGAAAGGCCTTTGTAACTTGTAATATGGTACAAAAGCATTGACCATTTGAATAGATAAGAAAAGATAATGTGTTATTGATGTCATTTCCAATTATGTTTATGATTTTCTTTTAATTTTGTTGTTCTAGATGAGTTTTTATTGTGCACTCTAGCCTTCAAGAGTGGCATGCTTGCATCAAATGGTGGAAGAGTAGAGGAATCCTAAGTTTGAAGAAAATTCTAGGAAGGAGTGAAGGCATTAGGAAGAACTATCAAAGAGCAGTGTGTAGATTCCAATAGAAGTTCCAACGTGGAATGGTTGGATGAGGATTTACTACGTGATAAGAGGTTGAGGAACATCCAAAAAGGTATATGATGGTATAGATGTTGTAGAAATGTTGAGTGTGTTAATTGTGAGGTGGTCTGTTAGAGTGAAGATGGATGAGAAGATAAAGTTCTAAGAGAAGAACCAAAGGAATAAGTTTTCCTATAGGAAACATTGATGACTTATAATGTGTCTGAGAGGTTGACTAAAACTTGGTACCCTGTTGTATTATGGAGACTTGGGGGATTTATGAAGGTGACCTATGTACCACTATGTATATGTGATTCATGAAGATGAAATAGTTGAAGGTGTTGGTAATATAACAAAAAGAAGGTGAGGGTTTCAAGTTGATGTTTAGGGTTGTGAGCTCAGTGATTAGGGTGATTGTGGGGCTAGTCTGTGGAGTGAGATCATTGTCCTAAAGAGTCAACAATGGATGGCAGGAGATTAAACAATGTTTCTAAAGAAATGTTTTGGATTTTTCTTACTTTTTTGGATGAGCGAAGATTTAGGGAGTGTTGCCTTATATTGCATTGTTAGCACCCTCAGTCCCCAATTGTTCATGTCAGCCAAAAGCTTTGCCAACAGGATTACTAGGTAAACCAGTATGTAGGATGACATGACATGGGTTTATTCATGGATGAGATCAAAATGGTGGAATATGAACCAACATCTGAAGGGGAATCATTGATTTGGGTTACCACGCCAGATTTTAAGGAAAAAATAGAGGATGGTTGAAGGGGTTTTATAGTTAGAAAATGACGTCAAAGCTTGTGGAAGTTCAAGAACTAGAACCTTATTGCAGCAACTGGTATTATTTATCCTAATTGTTAATTAATTTAATAATTTATCTACTATTGAAAATATCGAAATAAACACACTGCAACCTTCACAAATAAAATATTAAGGAAAAATAATGCGCTGGAAACTAAGAAATGCTAGCACACACACATAAAATATGAGACAACTATTTTTGGACAAATGTCCCAGAAAAACCCAACTTGAGAAAACCGGTGCAACAATGAGTGTTTTTATTATTATGCAATAGTGAAAATCTGAGTACAATCTTGATTCCTAAAATTGGAAATCCATAGCAAGAAATTCTGGGCAAAATTATTGAAGGGAATTTACTCCCTCCACCATCAATCCCGACACAACCTTCCTTCAAAAACTCAGCCCTCTAACCCTTTGCATCAGTCTCTACGCAGTATTCTTGACTTCAAACCTCCAACTAGTCTCTAATGAATTCGTTTTGCCTCCAGTTACTAATGAAATCGTCTCTTCGGCCTCCTGAAACCTCTACCCAACCATTGGAACTGAGAACGATTTTCTCTCCAGCTAATCGAATTACCCTCTCTAAAGCTATTGGGCAATGCTCTGCAGTGCCTCACTAAGATAACTTGGCCCTCTTGCTATTGCCTCTCTGGATCTGGAAAAATTCCTCCAGATCATTGTCCCTGCCCCTCACTCACTACTTCGATCTTTATCTCTCTCCTGCAACTGGCTACTACTACTCTAGAAATTGATCTGCTAAGAAATCAAACTGCTCTAAAAGTGTCTTCTCCATCACCACATCGACCTCCTTTTATAATCCACTGTTGGAGCACCAACGACCAAGATTAAAACTAATTGATTGCTAGGATCATCTCTAGATGTGAGTTTCTAGACTATTCTTGCCTTATCTCAATTAATATTGATTAATTAACTATATTCCCTAAGTTTAGACTAAAAAGATATTTAAAAATCGATTAATAATATAATTGAGACACTTTTAGGCAAAATTGCTAGAAAAAAATTTTGAGTTTTCGATATCTCATTTATTCTAGCCTCTCCACCAAATTTCGTGGCTAGAATACATTTTATGCTACAAAAAATAACACTCCCTATTAGTGAGGAATTTGTTATAGTGTTGCACACCCTGCCACAACACACTGTCTCTGCATCATCTCCTGTCATGTTGTTGATGTCTACCCATACTGCCCACCAACCACTGTGCAACTCTGATATACATTGCATCTTTGTTGTTGGTGATACTACCATACTATTGCCAACATTGCATCTGCACTACAACTCCCTCTCATTTGTTGCTATTGCAACTACACCATTTGCAACTTAAAAGCATCCAAAATATTAAATCAATTGTGTTCAGTATGATGCATTTGTCTCCCAAGTCTCTGACTTCATACTACTAGCATCTACACTGTCACTAAATAGTTTTCATTGTTGCCAACTCTGCACTGAGCCACTTGCTCTGATGTCAACATTGCACTGCGCTCCCCAACATCTGGCTACTACTAGTCTTGGCAACTGTCACTCGGTGTCTGACTGCATCAACTGCCACTGGTCCATCCTACTACTGAATATTGTGGGCCCCCGTAGCCAAGTAATGATCCATGAGGTGGACTCCTCAAGTGACCATGCCCAATCTTTGTAGCTCTCTGGGACTAAAATACCAAATCTCCCCACCTCACTCTTAGAGGTATATCTACAAGCATTGTGAAGTCTTCCTCCAATTTGGAGGACAACCTATCGATCTCTGTTAAGGCTGCCTGTTGGTCCTACTTGTCCTCCTTATCCTTCTTCCTAAGAGGACATTGGGTACTGCAATGACCAAGCTCACCACACCTGAAGCACTTGACCTTTGATAGGTACTTCTTCTTCTTCCTACCATTAGGGGAATTTTGAGGTCTAAAATGGGCCTCCTAAGAAATCTGTACAACCAAAATAAACTTTATAAGAACCAATAGGATTCAAGATGATGATGTCAACCATGGGGGATGATTCACCATTTTTGGAGTAAAAAAAAAAAAAAAACTACTTTTTCAACTCGCATTTTCAACTCATGTCCCTAAAGTTTTACTCAAATTTCAAAGAGTAATTATTGGATGCAAAATTTAATTCCTCATTCAATGAGTACCCATGTTGCATACTTTTGATGGACCCTACCACATGAAAAATGAGAAATACATGAAAAACATGATTACAATCACGATTTTCATGTATTTATAATTTTCGTGTAGTAGGGTCCATCGAAAGTATGCAACATGGGTACTCATTAGATGAGGAATCAAATTTTGCATCCAATGAGTGTTGCTTAAAATTTGAGTAAACCCATAGGGAAATAAGTTGAAAATACAAGTTGAAAAAATAGATTTTTTCTTTTTTCCCCTCTAAAATTTGATGATGTAATCTAATATTATTTTATTATTTCCACTAATATTTTATAATTTCCTTAGGTGGCCCATTTTAGAGCTCAAAATTCCCCTAATGGCTTCCCCCTACCCCTCACTGGGACCCTTTGATGTGAGGGCCACATTCTCCTCCTCCTTCACCACCTTCAATCCACTACTAATGTTGCCATTGATGGAGCTCTTTAGCAGAGCTTGTCTCAACTCCTCCTGTTGCAAATTGGACCACATCTTGTCCCACTCTAGTATCCTATCTCTACCCAATATGCTTTGGACAAAGACCCGCCACTTGTCTGAGACAATGTTGAGTGTCAATCGCACTAGCTCCATGGGTTGAGGCATTGCTCCAACAACTGACAATTGATCTCGGACCTCCTGAATCCTAGTAAGGAAGGGATCTATGCCTTCCCCCTTCTGCATCCAGATGCATCTCAACTTCTCCTCAAGAAATATCTTCCGTTGCTGGAATTTCCCTGGTATAACATGGAGAGAGCATCCCACATCTGTTTAGTAGAATCTTTGCCAGTTATATGTGAGACAATATGATTTTGGACTCCATCCAAGATCAATAGGTGTTCTCAAATAATTTTCTATGAAGGGTTGTGTTTTGAGCAGCCTAAGGTTTCAAGATAGGGGTGAGAGAGTTAGTGCTCTTCTTCTGGTCAGAGGGAGGAGAATTGTATGCCAAACTTCAAGTAAACTACCTCTGCTGCCACCTTTCCTCCCTCATATGGAAAAGAAAGACTTTTTAAGAGAAATTCAATTTTGTAAGGGTATGCCACAAGATGTTTGTACACGAAGAATTTTAACCAAATTATTTCTTTTCTTTGACCATGGAAGGTGAGGATAATGTGCTACTTACCCTTCCCTAGATTATTTTGTCATGATTGTGGGGGTTTGGAGGAAAATTATTGTCAATTCGAACCCTCTTTCACCTCTCGACCCAATCTTGTAGCACTAATCTACAATCCTGTGGAAATTGCCTTTGATCCTATTGCACTTGTTGGTCGACCCCTAGTTATAGCTAGCTCAACTCTCGATGTCTTTGTGGGTCTCTCTTACCGTTTTGGGAATGAGCTTCTCGGTACAAATGAAATCAGCCCTGTCCTTTTTATTTCCTCTTGTGGTAGTGTGCTCAATGGGCTTTTTGAGTTGGGTTGTACCTACCATCTACGTATTTCCTCTTTTGTGCCATTGGCCCCATTCCTCATAATTATCATCCTCTCATTGTTTAGTTTTCCACGTTGCATGGAAGGTTGGGTTTACTACACTTTAACTATTCTAGGGTGGCCAAGTTTACTAGCCAACTCTAGCCTGTAAAACTCATTCCTAATTCATTAAAAACACTTTTGAGCCATTATGCACTTAAAGGAAGAGGTGAGGAGTGTCATACCTGAGCCTACCTGGTGATATCGAGTTGCTGTAAATTGTAGGAATTTACAGGATAAATTCCTCAGACAGAACACCAAAGGACACCACTCACAAACAGATCATAGATCAATACACCAGTATTCTTGACGTGGTTAAAACCCTCAAAGAGGGAAACAGTCCACGGCCTGAGCCAACGTGGCCACTTCAGACAATTTATTAATAAAAGAATGAAAATTTGCATTAAG
>APFE031590203.1:0-103731 GCA_000404065.3 Pinus taeda | reverse complement strand
AGAGCAGAGGTATAAGGCTTGCCAAGGAGGATAGTATGACTGTTGATGGAGCCATACTAACTACAGATAGTCATGGTGACAAATTTTAGTGTAACAATCTGGGACCAGTGGTACACACTCTAAGACTGAATTTGAGTCAGTGGATGATGATACTGGTCTGGGACTAGTGGTAGGAGTTGTACTCACTATGACGCTGACTTTGGGTTGGTTGAGACTGGTCTGGGACCAGTGGTACAGACTCTGAGACTAACTTTGAGTCATTATGATAGATCCTCGATCATTTCTTCTTCTTCATAATTCCGACAAAAGTAGAGCAAAGCAGTACAGATCGATACAAGGCAGAACAAGACCAAGCAGAATAGGAAAAATAGAGAAGAGCAGGGCAAGGTTCAGGTTGTACAGGGCAGTGCATTTGATGGATCAATAGTAGCGACTGATAGACAAATTGTAGATGAAGTTCTCCCTAATTGAGAAGGAGTGTTAAAATTGGCAACTAGGGCCAAACTTCATGACAACCATCTTATTCATGGCTGATAATATTTTTATTAGATTCCTCTCGTCGAGAGATGTAGGATTGATCTAAATATCATTTGATTCTGATAAGTATTTATGAAGTTATGAATTTATTTATGGTATGAAAAAATTGTTAAGTAGGTTAGCAACTTATGCAGGCTCATGTGGAGTACTAAAGAAGGTATGTTTTTTATGATTATTTCAGCGTCTTTTCATTAGAACTTACAAACCTTTTTGCATCGTGAACTCAGAAAAAGATAAAGAATTGTAATAAAACATGTGAGGTTAATATGCAAGACAAAAACGCTGACAATTGTCATTTCCTTATGCAGGAAGGAGGAAAAACGAGAAGTTGTCGTTCCAAAGGAAAGGACAAGGACGGGTTAACCGTTGTCCCTTTAACGGGAGACTGTATGCAAACAAGGCAAAGCAAATCAAAGCAAATCAGCCCGAGAAAGGAAGTGGAGATATCAGCTCGGCGCAGGAAAGAAAAGAAATGACTGAGGACTAACGGTTAGGCAAATCCCTCAGGATCCTTGATCCTGAGGGATCGTTGTTTTATCTATTTCTGCACTTATATATCTCCGCCTTCACCCTTATAAAAGGGGCAGCACTGTTAGCTCGGGGGGAAGTGAGATGTTGTTATGTTTATGTAATTTCCTTTAAGATCAAAACTTTGATCATCGAGTCTCGTTAAGAACTGCTCTATTGTGATTTTACTTTATGCATTAATACAAACTTGGTTACTATTTCATCTTTGAGTATGGAATAACTTCAAGCGGTGTACCCTTGGAGGCTAAGGGCCCGACCCTGGAGGACACTCGCTCTTGTACCATTACGTTTGGTTTATGCGTGGTTTGCTTATCAACGTTATTTGGTAATCTGATGTGTTTTGTAAGTTTACATCACATGCTCTATTATGCTTAAACTATTAAGGTTTCTAAAGACAAAATTATTGTATTAACTCTGCATCGTATTACTGTTCCTTTAGGTGTTGATATATTACTGCTAGTCTTTACAGAATACTGTTGCTGTTCCATTACAGAGCTTTTGTGTTGTGCACTTGTTCATTAGCATTACAGAATTCATCTTGGAAGTTATGTTCTTTGCGATAGTTGGATTTATGAACACTGTTGTTCTATTTTGAAATGCAGTCGTATTCTTTCTAACTGAGGTGATAACTGGATCAGATTACTATTTAAGTGTGTTGTGTGTATATATGGTTTTCAAGTGTTGTTCCATAATTCATCAGCAATCAGTGTTGTTCCATTTGTGTGTCTTATTCAATCCGCCCTTAAGAGTGAAGGATTGCCTTTTGATTCCTATAGATTACGATTAAATGCATTCGATCTTATAGACTAAGGTGTTACTGCTTGTTAGACTTAGTTGTTGTTTTATCTCTTAACTGTTATTCCACTTCAAATTTGCTGTTCCATTTTAGACTTACTGTTCCATTTCAGATTTGTTGTTCCATTTTAGATTTGCTGTTTGATTTCTTAATTGTTGTTCCATTTCTTATCTGTCGTTCCATTTCTTGTTATTTGTTATTTTGGTGTGAAGAATGATCTTAGGCTATAGTGAGCATTGACAGCTACTGTCTAGCTTCGAGTTCCACAATCTGTTCTCTGGTTTCATTTTCCATTAGTTTCCAAAGGGATGAATTATTGCTACCGAACCCTTGACTGATAAATTGCTTAGTATTTTGAAATTTGTGGTTTAATCTTTTGAAATAGTTAACAAGCATCCGTTTACTCTTGTATTTTCAAACATTGTGGTACTAACATTACTCTGGCAAATGATAGCCTCAGACTGAGACACTCTTTGAAATAACAAAACATTCCCGGATTGACATATTAATGTGAGGTAATTAGAGGTGAAAGAGACCATTTTTATAGCTCCACATTTTGGTGCCGTTGTTGGGGAAGGAGTGTAGCCATTTCTTCTTCTTCTTCTTCTTCTTCTTTTTTTTTTCTTTTCTTTTCTTTTCTTTTTTTTTTTTTTTTTTTTTTTTTTTTTTTTTTTTTTTTTTTTTTTTTTTTTTTTTCAGAGTAGTGTACGAACCTGCTAGGAAAGAATTGGGTTTTGAAAATGAAAGGTAAGAACCTACGTGTGGAGCACATAAAAACCCTGCTCCTTTGCCCACTTTCCTGCAGATTTGCTGTTGTTTTGTTTTGGATAGAATCCAGTAGTTAATTTGTGTGCATGACTAAGAAAAAAAAACCAGAAAAGAATTCCAAATCTCTACCCAAGCCAGAAAAAGCTAAGGGGCCGGTGACCCTTGGCTGACCAACCTTCATAGACAAAATCTACAAGAAAGCAGAATCTCAACCCTCAGTAGGACCCAGGAAAGTTATTTCTAAACAACCTACTAGTTCCCTTCAGGCCACAGGATCACCATCTGTAGCCTTTGCTGAGGTGCATAGTCAAACTGAGGAGCAGGACTTTCAAGAAATTGAAAATTCTACTCCAGAACTATTGCAGGAAGGGAATTTCAATAATCTTTATGAAGGAGGAGGAGAGACAGGGGAAATCAAGGAACCGAGATCTCCTCTTGAGACAACTCAGCCATTGAACAGCCCAGACAAGGGAAGTGCTGCAAAAATCATCTTTGAAGAAACTCAATCTCCTCAGACATTAGGCACTCTCATTATCCCAGATAGAGGAAGTACTATTAAAACTATTTCTGTTAAAGCCATTCCCTCTCAACTTAGGAATACCCTCCTAGATATCCCAGAAGGTTATTGGCATATATTCGACCCAATGGCTCAAAACCAGCCAAACACTCTAACCTCTACATTACAATACCCCATAGTGGATTTTGCAGCAAATGCGCCTATGAAAGCAATCCCTCTTCAACATATCCCTACATTCCACGGTCTTACATTAGAAGACCCAGATGCAATTTTATTTGAATTTGATGTACTGTGCAGGGGATATGATTACACCACTGACCCCCACAAACTGAAACTATTTCTCTCTACACTAAAAGGGGCTGCTTTAAGATGGTTTATGGGATTAGGTGGTGGGGTTATAAATAACTGTGATCAAATGAAAGGATCTTTTCTAAAAAAATATCAGGACTATTGCAGGTCTAGAGAACTGAAGGACGAAATATTCCAGATGATAGGTAGACTAAACGAAACATTAGAGGAGTATGTGGAACATTTCCAGTATAATCTACAAAGATCTCCTTATGCATCACTACCTTTACCTGATAATGTGTTAAAAACAACATTAATAAGGGGCATGAAGGAACAATGGATTGAAACATTAAACATTATGGGAAAATGAGATATTTATCAAGAAAATTTTGCTGACATTATTGATTTATGTATCAGGAGCTCGAGAGGCAGCACAAGAATAAAACCTATAAAGCATGATAAGTTTGTAAGAGATAATAAAATCTCGACATAAGGAGTAACGCGTGTAGAAATTGGAAATTTATTGGAAAATTTTAAAACTAGTATACTAGGGACACTAACTACACAACTTGACATTATGCATGCCAAACACAAGCAAATGGAGGCATAACAGAATTTGGCAGTCTTTTGTCCCCGATGCAGGAAAAATCATAGCCATAAGGAGTGTCCACTAGATGCAGTCCAAACATGCGCCATCTGCACAAAAGATCACCTTACAGAGATCTGTCCCTCACTTCCTGGATTGAAAGGAGTATATAAGGAAGCAGAAGAATAGCCAAAATCGGTGTATTTGCTCAACCAGCACTGTCAGTGGCAGCCGCAACAATCTGGTGTGTTTCCATACTCAACTTCTTCTTTTCAGCCTTCGCAGTATAATGCTCAACAGTGTAATATGTGGCAAAGTCAATTCCAACCCCCATTTCCAAACTGGTCACCATAGTGGTTTCCTTCCTCAAACTTGTGGCTGAATCAGGCAAGCCAATCTGGTTGGCCGAATCTTCCTTATACCCCACCATATTGGCAAAGTAACGCATACCCACCACAATGGACTCCCCCTACTTCACAAAGTTTAGCCTGGCAGACAAACTGGAAGAGACCAATGCATCAGCCAGTAGGAACCATTCTGCTCCCTCAACCTACACTGTCAGCCTTACAACAAAATCCCCAATCTAATCTGAGACCGCAACTCCCAGCCCAACCCAACCCCAATCCAAATAACAGACCGGTCCAATCTCTCCAAATCATAGAAACACCAAAAGCAGGAGCCGATCTAAGGGAGTGTAATGATCTTCAGTTAAGATCTATATGTATTATTCAAACTGAGGGAGATAAGACAGTTCAGTTGAAAATCAATTACCCAGAGAACATCTGTCACAAGAAGAGGATGCGAATAAACAACAAAATCATAATCAAGCAACCACATCCTCTCCCCCGTTCCCATAACGATGAGTCATACCTCAACCTATATAATATCCTGATTTTGAAATTTTGGGAGAATTATAAAATTTGTACATTAAAATTCCATTCCTCCAAGCCATTCAAGACATCTCGATATACGCAAAAACTATCAAAGAATTGTGCATAAAGAAACCTAGGAGGAATATAACAAATAATCCAAGAGTCCAAGCAGTCGACACTCTATCTGACTTATTATCAGGAAAAGAAACACCCATCAAATACGAAGACCCAGGAAATCCAATAGTAACTGTCCAAATTTATGGTCATACCCTGTCTAATGCCTTAGTTGATCTAGGAGCTACAATCAATATCTTAACAACCACTACTTGCCAAAAGCTAGGTATTACATCTGTAGAACCCACCTCTACCTTGTTAGAATTGGCTGAGCGATCTGTGGTTAGGCCAGATGGCACACTACACGATGCCATGATCTCTGTTGACTCCTGGGAATATCCCACCAATTTTCTGATAATAAATCCCAAAACCCAACTTGATGGACATCCATTGATTTTAGGTAGACCTTGGCTCGCCACTGTCGATGCCTATATTGGCTGTTGGCAAGGAAATATGATCATAACCAGGGGAACAGATACCAAGAACTTAGTTCTATATCCTCTAGCGCAGCCAAGTGTCACAATAGTCAAAACTAGTAGGAACCCTGTATCATACCTTACTGATAACATTAGATCTCCATTAACTATACAAGAGGAACTTGATTTCAAAGACCAAACAGAAGACGATGTCATTAATAATTTCAATAGTCAAACTGAACTCACATCCCGCACACAATGTCACATGATAAAAGCAGCATTTGATAGTGAATTAGAAGAGGATCATTTTAAAGATACACATGATCATACAATACCTGTTACCTTTATTGTAAATAGTAAAATTGTGGAAATTGAACCGGGAAAAACCTTAAACATTAATGCCAACCTCATATCCGAACAAGAAATAAAGCTCATCCATGTGTTAAGGAAATATAAAGAAGCATTTGCATGGGACTACCCTGATATGAAAGGAATTGACCCCCAGTTATGTACACACCACATTTACATAGAGAAAGATGCGAGACATGTTCGACAGCCTCAGAGGAGACTAAATCCTCATCTAAAAGAAGTGGTAAAATCTAAACTTCAAAAACTTTTAGATGTCAATTTCATTTATCCTATCTCTGATAGTAAATGGGTCTCTTCGCTTGTGGTGGTACCAAAAAAGAATGGGAAATGGAGAATCTGTGTGGACTACAGAGAGCTAAATAAAGCAACACAAAAAGACCACTTCCCTCTCCCATTCATCGACCAAGTATTAGACACTTTGGCAGGAAAGAAATTCTTTTCTTTCATGGATGGCTTCAGTGGATACAATCAAATATAGATTGCCCATGAAGACCAAGACAAAACTACTTTTACTTGTCCTTGGGGAACATTTGCCTACCGAGTTTTACCTTTTGGCTTATGCAATGCTCCTGCCACATTCCAAAGGGCTATCCTTAGAATTTTTGCAGACTTAATAAATGAAGGACTTGAAGTATACATGGATGACTTTACACCATACGGAGATGATTTCGATCCAGCACTAGATACACTAGAAAAAGTCCTACAACGCTGCATTGCTACCAGGATTTGCCTAAGCCATGAAAAATGTTATATGATGATGACAGAAGGACTTATCCTAGGACACTATATTTCAGCAGCTGGCATTCAAGTAGACCCAGCGAAAATACAAATACTTTTGCTTATTCCCACTCCTACCACTCAAACGGAGGTACGCAGTTTTCTTGGATTTTCTGGTTATTACAAGAGGTTTATAGAACATTATTCACACATTGTTGCACCTTTGTATGCACTAACTGGTAACGTTGATTTTCTTTGGACAGAAAAATGTGAATGTGCTTTCAAGGATCTGAAGAAGCTCGTATCCACAGCCCTAGTCATTCGAGGACTAAATTGGGATTTGCCATTCCAAATATCATCTAATGCCTCAGATACAGCCATTGGAGCGGTCCTTGGGCAGGAAGAGGATAGAAAACCATATGCAATTTCTTACATCAGCAAAATTTTATCCGCCACTGAATTAAACTACACTGTTACCGAAAAAGAATTTCTAGCTGTAATAAATGCTGTCAATAAGTTCAGACATTACATTATTGGATATCCTGTTATCTTATACACAGATCATTCTGCCATAAAATATTTAGCAAACAAGCCTATCACAAATGGAAGAATAACTAGATGGTTGATTTTATTGTATGAATTTGATATTATAATCAAGGATCAACCTGGAAAAGAAAATCCTGTAGCAGATTTTCTCTCAAGAATGCCAAAGCCAATTGAAGCAGCACCAGTTGAAGATCAATTTCCGGATGAGCATCTGTTTGTTGTGGCTGTTCAAACACCCTGATATGTTGATGTTTCCAATTACCTAGCAGTAGGTAAACTACCAAAGCATCTAACCCCTAATGAGCGGAAACAGATTGTTCAGCAAAGTACTTGATTTTCTTGGATTAGGGGCTATTTGTTCCACACAGGGGCAGACATGCATATCAGGAGATGTGTTCGAGAAGATGAAATCTTTGACATTTTAAAAGCCTGCCATGACCGACCATGTGGTGGACATTTCGCCGATCGCAGAACTGGACATAAAGTGTTGCAAACATGGTATTATTGGCCCACGATTTTCAAATATGCAAAGAAATTTGTCCAAGCCTGTGACAGTTTCCAGAGAGCAAGACGCCCTGGTCAGTCTGACGAGATGCCTCTGAAGCCACAGCTAGTCATCGGACCATTCGAGCGATGGACTCTTGATTTTGTTGGATCAATTAACCCATCATCAAACCAAAAAACATATATTTTGGTGGCAACAGAATATGTCACCAAGTGGGTTGAAGCAGAGGCATTGCCAAGAGCTATAGAGGACTCTGTCATACAGTTCTTGGTCCATCTATTTGTACGTTATGGCCTTCCAAGAGAGATAATTACAGATGGTGGAACACATTTTGCTTGGAACAGAATAGCTGCAACACTCAACAACTATCATGTCTAACATAAAATCACTACTCCATACCACCCACAGGCAAATGGGCTGGTAGAAAGCAGCAATAAAATAATAGAAGCAATACTAACGAAAACCATTGCGTCACATAGAAGTGACTGGGCTGCCAGACTACCTGAAGCACTGTGGGCTTACAAAACAACATGGAGAAGTACCACTGGTTACTCACCTTATCTATTAGTGTTTGGAAAACAACCCATTTTCCCCATAGAATTCAAAATCCAAACACTACGGACATCACCGGAAGTTGGCTTAGATCTAACTGAGGCACAGATTAATCGATTATAGCAGATCAATGAGCTGGACGAAATTAGGCTCTCTGCACTTCAAAACACTGCTATGATCCAGCAACAACAAGCTAAATGGCATGATGCTCTCATTAAAAATAAAGTCTTCCACAAAGGAGACTGGGCTCTTTTGTACGACTCTAGGTTTCAGGACTTCCTCGGGAAACTCTAGACTCGTTGGTTGGGACCATACGAAATCCAGAAGGTACATGACAATGGTACCCTTTCTCTAATCACTTTTGACGGTTCTGGATATGCCTTCAAGGCAAATGGCCACCGAGTTCGTCTCTATCGCAAAACACTCACTCAGGAGTCCTTCTGCCAGCAGCTACGCCGAGACTCTGATATGGAGATTTTGGAGGAGGAAGAAAAGTCTTCCTCACCTGTAATTCATTAAGGAATTTATTTCTTTTTACAGTTTGTACATAATTTCTTTTCTTGAATCATTTTTGTACATATTTTTGAATCAACGTTTTGCTGTTACTATTTTTTCCATTCCTTTTTTTCAAAAGAACAACATTTTCTTCTGGCTGTTCCTTTTTCAAAAGAACAACTCCCTTTGGATCAGCCATCATTTTACTATAATTTTATTCTTTTTCTTTATTTCTGTGTGTTGTTGTTCCTTTTCCAAAGGAATAACATTTTTTATTTTTGTTGTTCCTTTTCCAAAGGAACAACATTTGTGTGTTTTTGCTATTCCTTTTCCAAAGGAACAACATTTTCGATTTTTGATGTTCCTTTTCCAAAGGAACAACATTTTCGATTTCTGTTGTTCCTTTTCCAAAGGAACGACATTGGTGTGTTTTGCTGTTCCTTTTCCAAAGGAACAATGTTTTTTATTTCTACTGTTCCTTTTCCAAAGGAACAACATTTGTGTGTTTTGCTATTCCTTTTCCAAAGGAAGAGCATTTTCGATCTTTGTTGTTCCTTTTCCAAAGGAATGACATTTCTGTGTGTTTTGCTGTTCCTTTTCCAAAGGAACAACATTTTCAATTTCTGCTATTCCTTTTCCAAAGGAACGACATTAGTGTGTTTTGTTGTTCTTTTTCCAAAGGAACAACGTTTTCAATTTCTGCTATTCATTTTTCAAAGGAACGACACCTGTGTGTTATGTTGTTCATTTTCCAAAGGAACGACATCTGTGTGTTCTGTTGTTCCTTTTTCAAAGAAACGACATTTGTGTTTTCTGTTGTTCCTTTTCCAAAGGAACAACATTTGTGGTCTTTTGTTGTTCCTTTTTCTCAAAAGGAACACCACTTGCATGCTTTTGCTCTCCTTGTGAAACAACCTGTTCCTTTTGCTATTCTAAATTGAGGATGCTTAT
The DNA here is from genome assembly GCA_000404065.3 of Pinus taeda. Classification (NCBI taxonomy): domain Eukaryota; kingdom Viridiplantae; phylum Streptophyta; class Pinopsida; order Pinales; family Pinaceae; genus Pinus; species Pinus taeda. The sequence goes on along the minus strand of APFE031590203.1, from coordinate 94,174 downwards.
TGTTCATGTTCTTTCAAGTCTTTTAGAATACAACCATGCACTTATGCAATGGATACAAAATCACAACATACTATCTTTATAAGAAATTGATTTGAATTGATAAGAGGACATAAGGAAGGACACACTTATTCATCATCTTTTGCTGTCATTATTCTACTAATTCTGCTTTGATTGGTTATCTTTGTCATGTTGGTCCCTTTTAATCCTCTTTGATTATTATTCAGGAATAAGAGCAAAGGGTTTATATCTTCCTATTGAGATGTTAAGACTTCTTCCACCATTCCTACTCTTAAGGAGTGTTGAACCACCTTTGTGTATAAATAGGGAAAGTACTTTATGAAAAAGAAAGAAAAAAAGAGCAAACATGACTTATAAATTGTCAAATGCAGGATAGGGGTCTCATCAAGAGCCAAGCCTACCATGATCATGAGGACGAAAGCGAAAGTGGCATTCCCACTATGGCCACCACACCAGGGATATGGTCTAAAAGGTATATCAAATAAACAACCCTTGGAACAGGAGGTCTCATCACGAGCCGACCTCCCCACTTTTCACTCCTTCCTCGTGAATGGCATTATGGCTAACTAGTCGCCAAGCCGACATAATGGCCTACATTTTGACATCACACAACGTTTCCTAAGCATACACAAAAGATCATGGTTCCATGGGTGAAATAAACAACTTTGCCGAGGTTATGGACACCTGTCGGCAGCAGAGCACTGTTAATGGTATTGAAGTCACATTATTTACACCAATAGGTAAGTTATTAGCACCCTTCTGTTTCTTATGCCTTAGTAATCAATTATATATTATTTCCCAAACCATACAACGCATGAATATATATTATCACCAATCATGATAGAACAATTAACAATGACTGCATGAGACTCTCTATTCATGGCAGATGTCTTATCCCCAACCTCACATCATATCACTGCAGTTTCTTACGTATTAAGCGACACAACTCTACGCTTCGATTTCGGTAATTTGCTACTTTTGTAAACATGGCATATTGCCATACGCTATTCCTTAAGGACTCTATCTCAGAGCGGGCGTTCCTCCTTTATTTAACGGTTGGGACAACCTATCACATTGCAGGGGGGGGAGGTTAACCTCATCATTCCTTGGATTACGTGTCAGCTCACTATTCGAGAAGTTGTGTACTGGGGTATAGCACAGCTCAATGGTATACTATTTTATTTATTTATTTTTTCTGCATGACTTGATGTTCATAAGCCATTTCCATTATATACTCTGCAGCATTAGATTTTGAATGAGTCTTGCATCTGTCAGCCTCTTTGTGTTTCAACGGCACGAACATATGTCGTTCTATTGAGAGTTTACAGCGAAACCATGGGAGGAAGATCGATTTGGAGAGAACTACAAGTATTAACAGTCTTTGCTGCTGCCCTGGAAATCCTGGAAAGAGCAGGGTGGTTGACTTATCTCAACTGCTTGCAGGAGTCTAATGAGACTGTGGCAATTGAATTCTTGCAGAACTTGCAAGAGGATCACTCCACAGTGAGGGGGAGATGCATAGCAGTCAACGATGACATAATCGCAGAAGTCTCGGGACTGCCAGCCACTGGACCTGTATGAACGTTAAAGAAGGAGAGATTTCATAAGATCATAGAAATCTTCCAGGACGAAGGCTAGAGTCTGACAATTAGAGGAAAGGGGGTTCTGCGAGCAGCACTAGGAGAGCCGTGGGTGGAATTGGCAAAGACCATTCAAAGCTACATCACCTGTGAAGGCAGAAAGACGTGGTAAGACCACGACATCTTAAACTCTTAGCTGTACTAAAGCAAAAATGCTCTGTAAATTTACCCACATTTTTGAATTCATTACTTCATGACGTTGTACGGAGCATAAAAAAGGCGCATCATGTAGAGTCAGTTATTAGTCATCATGGGTTGATTCGGTTAATAGTCAACAATAGCCTCACCCAGCAGCAGAGTAGCTCAGAAGAGCTAATTTCCATGATAAATGGGGGATTGACCACACCATCCCCAAAACGTAAACATGCCACCAGTACACCCTAGCGTCTAGAAAAACGTAAACATGCCACCAGTACACCCAAGCATCCAGAAAAACGCAGGAAATTGGCAAAGCGTAAACATGCCACCGGTACACCTAAGCGGCCAGAAAAATGCAGGAAATCGGTCCAGCTAGCACGACTACGAGGGGGGTTGGAGAAGCCCTAAGAAAACACCAGCCAACTGGTAGAAATAGAAGATGAGAAACCCCCATAGCCAGAAGGGGAGGACGATGAGAAAGAAGTGTGAGAAGAAGAAGAAAAAGAAGAAGAGGCCAAGCAATCTGAAGAGGAAGAAGTAAACGAAGAAGAAGCCGAGAAATCAGAAGAAGAAGGAGAAAAAGAGGAAGAAGCTGAGAAATCTGATGAAGAAGGAGAAAAAGAAGAAGAAGCTGAGCAATCTAAAGAAGAAGGAGACAAAGAAGAAGAAGCCGAGCAATCTAAGCAGGAGGAGGAAATGGAACAACAGGAAGGTAGCCCATTGCAGGACCCATTGGGAGAAGATGAATTGGCCAAAGTTTTGGCCAATATGGGTGAATATGGCCAACCTTCCAGTCCATCAGACCTCCATACCAAAAAGAAACCCCAGGAGGAAAATGCACCTGAAAAATCACATGCAAAGGAGGCAGAAGAAGAGGATCTGCCTATTCATGATGAAAAGATGACAGGAGATGTTGAATAGGAACAATCCGTTCCTAACCAGAAGACACCAGAAGAAATTCCGGAGGAAACACGGGCAGAAAGAGAGGTCGCCCAAGAAATAACAGAACCAATTAGGGTTCTTACCCCGGAACAGCCAAAGCAGAACAATGAAGAAACACCCCAGAGAGAAAATCCAGGAATTAGTCACAGTCCAGGCCGCAGTGAACAGCCTGTTGTTCCTTCTAAGGAAATTGTGAAAATTAGGGAATTGCGAAAGGAACAACAGAGATTACTTAATATAATAGTCCAGCTCCACCAGCAGATTAGGATTCTGAAAGCAAGGTAAAGGGTAAAAATGACTTCGAGAAAGAATAATGCAACCACTCTAGCAAAACCCCTCAAGACAAAGGGGCGGAGGAGCAGACTCCATCCTGCTGTTCAAAACCCTGTCGAAAGCCAGGCTACTGTTCCAAATGATGCTGAGAAACAAATTGTTGTTCCAATTGAAAAGGAACAACAATGGACTGATATCCACGTTAAGATAGAAATGGATGAGATGTTGACCCATGATAAGGAAATTCAGACGGAGGCACCACTTTCGGGAGTGATAAGGGTTATGAACTCAAAGCAACACAATAGGAAAGTTTAGGTAAAACTCTCGGCCTCCACTGCCGCATGGAAAAGAGATCCAAAAATGGTAACCCTATGAAAGGGTTTGAAGCAAGCTCAGCAAAAAGCAGAAAAACTTAGAGAGAAAACGGTCCCTCGAGAAAAGTATGAAGAGCTACAGTAGCAGCTTAGGAACATCAATCTATCTGAAATCCAGGCATTTGAAGGGTGGCGAAGGGAATAAGAGAAAGTCGCAAAGGTAACTCGTAGGTTCGATATAGTTATCAAGCAGATGGATACCTGATGTTCTTTATACAATGACGTCCTAGCATGTAGAGCCTCTGCTAAGAATTATGCCTTGTTTTTAATGGAAAGATATTTGCAAATGAAAATAAAGGTTGTTAAAGCAGGTGCTCCCATACAAATTAACACCATCAATGATTTTATAAACTGTTGTAAGCACTACGGGGTAAAAGTTCAGAGACTACTGTGTGAGTTTTATTTACATAACCTTGTATTAGAACAGGAGATCGAGCTGAACCCTGGCCTTTTTTTTGGGGATATCCAATTACAGGCATTTATTACATTTGGGGTTAATCTAATTACATGGCTCAAAGCCTATAATGCTTTCGAAAGATAAGAAAATGGATTAGATTTATGGAAAAGAGCTGAGCCTAGGGATCTAGTGCAGTTGTGGAGAAAACATAGAAACCTCATGAAGATTCCAGGTGTAATTGAAGCATTAGGACCCATGCATGAGGCACTCATTCGACAGGGATTAGAATACTTTTTCTCTATCAAAGACCCTGCCATTGATGCAGCTAAATTTCGGTATCAAATCTCTAATCCGAATATCCAGTTGATGAGCCCCAAATCGGGTAACTTATTGTGCTCATTTGGCCTAATTATCCATGTTCAATCCTTGTTCAATCCTTAATTTTTCATAGCTTATGCATTATTTTTTAGTATGTTTATGTCATTTGTACGAATAAGGGTAGTCACTTTTCCTAGGTGGCTAACACGTGCTTATTTCAGGTTTTTTGACACATGTTGGAGAAAAACCAAGCAATCATGGGCTAGAAAAAAGCCAAGCTTGAGGTGAGTATTCGTAGGGGGTTGTCTATGACATTAAATAGCCCTTCCTCAGGATCTTCACCCCCAACTCCGAGCTCCAAAGGCCACCAAAACCGGATCTTGAAGGCAGCCAAACAGATTTTGGAAAGGGATTGTCTACTAACAGTTGGACAGCGAAGTCCCCTAGATTCAGGAGGCCATCTAGGGCCCTCGTTGTGTATAAATATTAAGGCCTTAGCCTTCGTAAGGGACTTTTGAAACCATTTCATACTTTTCACTACAGTGTTGTTAGCTTTAGCTTGTTCTCTTGTAGCCATTTTGGCATAACTCTTGACTTATGACTATTTTTTGATAATGAGAAGCAGTCCAATTTTATATCAACTCTGAGTTTTCTATAGGAGCCATAGCTCTCAAGGTTGGGCCCAACCTGAGAGCCTAGGGTCTCCTTCATGTATTGTTATCTTTCCTTTATGCATCATTGTTTTCCTTTTATTGCATTTGAAACGTATTTCTGTCAGGTAGATTAAGTTGTGTTGTTTAACTAGGTCACTGTTTATGAATAGAATTGCTTCAAATGTTTAGAATAGATTGGTAGGATAATAACAGGGAAAAAAGCTCCAGAAAAGGGTCAACAACACTTTCGGTTTCACCTCTTCCTTATTGGATCAGGGGCTGGAATTGAAGTAACCGTGTTGTCCCAACAAAAGCACTAGTTTGCTTGACCATGCAATCCTTAGTGTACTGCTTTCATTTGCAGAAGTTGGTTATGTGTTCAGATCTCTGAAATGTTTCATTGCATCATTGATGTACATGGTTCTCTTTCAAAAAAAATTGTCGTTCATTCACTTTATTGTTAGTTAGATTAGATTAGCTAGGACTTTGATTATTTGTAAGACTTTGTTGAATCAGTTGAATGTACACTGTGCGGAGCATCTCTACCACTCTTTCATCCACCTACGCTTCATCAAAGCCATCTGTTCCATCTCCTAGCTAGGTTCCTCGTCTCACATCTGTCCTTTTTCCCACATAACCCTAGCTTTTTTGTGCAATCATTGTTTCAGCCTTCTTTGAGCCAATTCAGCCTTCTACACCTTCTCACCACTCCATCCACGAGTCCCTGGGCCACTTCAGACCCCTATCCTACCTCCACATCCATTCATGCATCTTCCCTCACTCACCCATCCTCTAAAATCCAATTTTTAAACATCCTGTAGAAATTTCTGAACATCCTGTAGAAATTCCTGAATATCTTGTAGAACCCCTGCAGACTTCCTGTAGAAGCTCACAAATGAGGTTTCTTGATAGCCAAACTTTGTGAAACTCTCTGGAAGGGTGTTAGGGACTCCTTAGACCCTCTCTGAACCTTCCCAACCTCTTCCAAGCATTTCTCCTCCTTGATCCACCCCTGCACAGTCAAAGAATAGTGAAAGCATATGCATGATGAAACTAACAACTTAATCAAAAATACAAAAAGATGTTTTCTTAGGATAGAGGTAGTCTAGACACATGTATTTTACCTTCATAAAAGTAATGGAATCTCTTTCAGTAGTTTGCATTCTCTTCTTTGCATCAGTAGGACTAGCTGGTAGAATTAGGGTTTGCTAGGGTTTGCGCTTTCCTTCAGTTTTTCAATCTCTTTTCGCAAATAGATTAGCTTCTTTGAGTTAGCTTTCATCCATCAATTAAAAAGCTTCTTCTAAGAGCTCATAGAAGTTGGATTAATCTTTAGCGATGTGCCACTGACCAGTGACAGTGCGACAAGAGCTAGTACTTGTGCATACAGCACCGTTGCTTCCAAGTTTGTTACGAACTACCGGGTTGATAAAAGTAAAGAAGGGAGTCCCAAGAGTTGCAGCATTATTGCTGCAATACTGGAGTCCACCACCAGCTCAGGGAACCATTTAAGTATGAGAATTTTAAATTAGCTGCCAACCTCTTGCACCTCTATGGCGAAATCGTTTTGAGGGCACGACCATCCTGGTTAGGATATAGGTTCCTGAGTCCAATTATTTGGCACCCGGATACCAAGCCCTATATGAGATGCCTGAGGGTCAGACAGGGCATTTCTTTGAATACCTAGTTACGCATCATGGCTGTAGGCCTTCACATGAGATTCCATCTCCAACCTACTCACTCACTGCCTTACACGTCAACTACAATTTTTTCATGAGGGCATGAAAAAGGGTAAGCAGGGGGGTGTGTGGAGTACTAAAGAAGGTATGTTTTTGATGATTATTTCAGCGTCTTTTCATTAGAACTTACAAAACTTTTTGCATCATGAACTCAGAAAATGATAAAGAATTGTAATAAAACATGTGAGAGTAATAGGCAAGATGAAAACGTTGACAATTGTCATTTCCTTATGCAGGAAGGAGGAAAAATGAGAAGTTGCCATTCCAAAGGAAAGGACAAGAATGGGTTAATTGCTATCCCTTTGACAGGAGACCGTATGCAAACAAGGCAAAGAAAATCAAAGTGAATAAGACCGGGAAAGAAAGTGGGGATATCAGCTCGACACAGGAAAGAAAAGAAATGACTGAGGACTAACAGTTCGGCGAATCCCTCAGGATCCTTGATTCTAAGGGATCGTTTTTTTATCTATTTCTGCACTTAGATATCTCTACCTTCACCCTTATAAAAGGGGCAACACTGTTAGCTTGGGGGGAAGTGAGATGTTGTTATGTTTATGTAATTTCCTTTAAGACCAAAAACTTTGATCATCAAGTCTCGTTAAGAACTGCTCTATTGTGATTTTACTTTATGCATTAATACAAACTTGGTTACTATTTCATCTTTGAGTCTGGAATAACTTCAAGCGGTGTACCCCTGGAGGTCAAGGGCCCAGCCCTGGAGGACACTTACTCTTGTACCATTACGTTTGGCTTATGCATGGTTTGGTCATCGAAGTTATTTGGTAATATGATGTGTTTTGTAAGTTTAAATCACATGCTCTGTTATGCTTAAACTATTAAGGTTTCTAAAGACAAAACTATTGTATTTACTCTGCATCATATTACTGTTTCTTTAGGTGCTGATATATTACTGCTAGTCTTTACAGAATACTGTTGTTGTTCCATTACAGAGATTTTGTGGTATGCACTTGTTCATTAGCATTACGGAATTCATCTTGGAAGTTATGTTCTTTGCGATTGTTGGATTTATGAACAATGTTGTTCTATTTTGAAATGCAGTCGTATTCTTTCTAACTGAGGTGATAACTGGATCAGATTACTATTTAAGTGTGTTGTGTGTATATATGGCTTTCAAGCGATGTTCCATATTTCATCAGCAATCAGTGTTGTTCCATTTGTGTGTGTTAATCCGCCCTTAAGAGTGAAGGATTGCCTTTTGATTCCTATAGATTACGATTAAATGCATTCGATCTTATAGACTAAGGTGCTACTGCTTGTTAGACTTAGTTGTTGTTCTATCTCTTAACTATTGTTCCACTTCAGATTTGTTGTTCCATTTCACACTTGCTGTTCCATTTCAGATTTGTTGTTCCATTTCAGATTTGCTGTTTGATTTCTTAATTGTTGTTCCATTTCTTATCTGTCGTTCGATTTCTTGTTATTTGTTATTTTGGCATGAAGAATGATCTTAGGCTATAGTGAGAATTGACAGCTACTGTCCGGCTTCGAGATTCACGATCTGTTCTCGGTTTGCTTTTCCATCAGTTTCCAAAGGGATGGGTTATTGCTACCAAACCCTTGACTGATAAATCGCTTAGTCTTTTGAAATGTGTGGTTTAATCTTTTGAAACAGTTAACAAGCATCCATTTACTCTTGTATTTTCAAACACTATGCTACTAGCATTACTCTAGAAAATGATAGCCTCAGACTGAGACACTCTTTGAAATAACAAAATGTTCCCAGATTGACATATTAACGTGAGGTAATTAGAGGTGAAAGAGACCCTTTTTATAGCTCCACAACTCAGAAGCCTAATAGTCATGTCTATTCAACCTCTACGTTTTAGTATAAATAGAAGAGGACTTCAAGTCATTTTTACATACACTTGGATCTCTTCCTCTCTCTACTTGTCTTTGGGTTTGTAGGAGGAGAGATCCTAAGGTGAAGCCGATGGTGTCGGTGACGCCGATGAAGTCGATGATGTTGGCTGATGCCAATGATACTGATGCTGCTAATGCCAATGATGATGATGCCGGTGAAGCCGATGAAGCTGGTGATGCCGATGATGCTGGTGAAGCCGATGATGTCAATGATGCCAGTGACACCGGTGATGCCGGTGATGCCAATGATGCCAGTGAAGCCAATGATGTCGATGATGCTGATGATGCCAGTGAAGCCGATGATGCCGGCTGATGCCAATGATACTGATGTCGCTGATGCCAATGATGATGATGCTAGTGAAGTTGATGATGTCGGTGACGCTGATGATTCCAGTGATGCCAATGATGTCGGTGAAAGCTAATGATGCTAATGATGTCGATGAAGCCGATGATGCTGGTGATGCCGATGATGCCGGTGCAGTCGATGATGCCGGTGAAGCCGATGATGCTGGTGAAGTCAATGATGTCGGTGAAGCCGATGATGCCGGTGAAGTCGATGATGCCGGTGATGCTGATGATGATGATGTCAGTGAAGCTGATCATGTCGATGAAGCTGATGATGTCGGTGAAGCCGATGATGCCGATGATGCTGATGATGCTGGTGAAGCTGATATGCCGGTGATGCCAATGATGATGATGCCACTAATCTAGGGTTTGTTGCTGCTAATGTAAATCATATTTATGTACTATTCTCTTTGTTGAATTATTGAAGATAAAAGAAGATTCGCACAAAAGGTTTCCCCATATTAGGGTTTGTCCCTGGCTAACCGCCACATCTTGTGTCTCTTGTCTTGGCTTGTTTTCTTTTGATCGTTTAATGTTCTATTTGCACTTTACTTATGTACATGTGTCTATGGATGATAATAAGAAAGATAAGTAAATTTTTCTAAGCATAAAACATACCATAATTTAATAGATGTCTTTCATCCCCTCTCCTTTTCATTTTAATCATTGAAGGGTTGAGCATGTTGTTAAAGGAGGCTTCTAAAAGTGATATTTTTTAAATGGGTTCAAATTGGACAATTATGCAATATCCCTCACTATTTGTCAATGAATACTAATATTATGTGAGGGTTCCAAAAGGGTTCTTGATAAGTTTAAAGATAATGTAGATTTATTATGCTCAAGAATGATAATTAATTTAGACAAATCAACGTTCTCATTATGGGACATATTTGAGGAGAGTATGAACTACTTTTCATAAATGCTTCCTTTAAAATTCATAAACCTAGACATGGGACTAAAGCACTTAGGTATCCACTTGAATCCACACATATATAAAAGAAGAAATTGATGAAAATTGACAAATAACGTGGAGAAGAAGATAATCATGTATTGTAATAGGTGGATTTCTTGAGGAGGACATATGGTTTTGGTGGAAGAAATTCTTGTATTATGTATTTCAAAGGCATCAACTCCAAAATAAGTTTTAGAAAACATTAGAATACTTTGTTACAAAATTTTATGGTCTAAAGATAATGGAAAAAATGGTTTCCTCTAGCTCTCTAGAAGAAATTTGCCTTACCAAAAGAAAATGGAGGTTGGAGTTTAAATAATCCATTCCTCATTTTACAAGATCTTATAAAAAAAAATGTGGTGAGGTTATTTCAAGGAAATCGAATTTGGGTTTAGGTAATTAAAGGAAAATATATTGCACTAGACATAGTGGCCAACTCGGTCATGAACACTATAAATCAATTTCAAAATATTTCAATAACGTGGAAAGCAATTAACTCTACTTTTCTTTTGGTTAGGAAATAGTCCAAATCAAAAATTGGCAAATGAATTTGAGAAAAAAATGAACTTGATCCATGGGTGGGTAATGAAGGAAGACATATTATCCCCATAATCGATACTGGAGTTAAGAGGTAGAGGATGTTGTATATTAAGATAGGTTGTAAATTGGCCCAAAACAAACCTTTAAATCCATGAATGGTTAACCTAGACAAAGTTAGGAGTTGGGGAGGAGCATGTAGTTGAATGGTAGATATACATATGCTATTTAAAATATAACAATATCAAAATTAGAGAGGAGGGTGATCAATTGGCATGGAGTTTAAGCCCATAAAAGAATGTTTTGGAGAATTTAGCATCTACAGATAAATACTAATTCACTAGACAAGTAGTTGTGCCTAGAACAATAGTTTAAAGTGTTTTCGACTTTTCCTATAAGCAATAGATAAGAAGAGAGGATAGAAGGTCTACCTGTAGTTCCACTTTCCTCTCGTCTCCCTTGTATCGATTCCGTTGCTCCTTCCCATACTTAATCCTCTTAAGAAGTACCCTATAAACACAACATAAGAAAAAAATTGATCAAAGCATACGATCCATTGAATATAAATGAAAGGAATCAAAAGCAATTCATACATATAAGCATTATGAAAGAGCACATCATATGGAAAAAGGTTCAAACACTTTTTTTAGATACAAGAAGGAATTACAACCATCAGTTTCTGATGCAAAGTCATTCCTCCAGCTTGGATCCTATCACATCACATCAAAAGCAAGACAAGCTTGTGGCATCACAGTGTTTTAGACTTTTCCTTTAAGCAATAGATAACAAGAGAGGATAGAAGGTCTACCTATAGTTCCGCTTTCCTCTCATCTCCCTTGTATCGATTACGTCGCTCCTTCCCATGCTTAATCTGCTTGAGAAGTACCATGTAAACACAACAAAAGATGAAAACCGATCAAATCATATGATCCATTGAATATAAATGAAAGGAATCAGAAGAAATTCATACATATAAGCATTATGAAAGAACACATCATATGGAAAAAGGTTCAAACACTTTATTAGATAGAAGGAGGAATTACAACCATCAACGTCTAATTCAAAGTCATTACTCGAGCTTGGATCCCATCCACATCACATCAAAAGCAAGACAAGATTATGGCATCACATCATTTGCTCCAAAGTCAAGTCTCATAGCAACATTATCTCCTTACAATTCAACATAATCCAGCTAGCCCCTGATCACTTAGATATGTGGTCAATTTATAGGAGGATGAAGGAGGTTTTGTCATTAATAGTAACATTGAATGGCCTTCCATACTTTGAATTAGTTCCATGGAGGAAGGGATGAGAGGATAGGATGCTCCTTAACTCATTTCTCATCCATTTTTGAGCTCATACGAGTTTATAAGTGAGGGAACCTTCTAGATGACTCCAAGAGATAAGAATATTCCCCAAACCCCAATTGAATTTCTGTCAAATTCGCCCAGTGCAGCCTAAAGAGGGCTTAGGTGCTCTGCAGAGCACCCTGATAGTGTATCTACCTGCACTGTAGAGCACCCTGGCAGTGTATCTACCTGCGTTGGTCCCTTTAGAGACCATTTCTAGATGTCTTAAGTCATGAAACATTCTAGGAAGGAGGCATTCAAAGGGGTGACTTGTTTAGGGCATGTAGCAACTGAAATTAGGGTTTGATGAGCCCTAAAACACTGTTATGAATGTTGGGATTTGATGTGACCAAATAGATCTGTAACAGTTGCCCCCTATAGCATGAAGTTGGAAAAATTCCAATTTTGAATGAAATGTTTTACGATGTAAAGAGGAGATATCGAAGTGGAAGGTGACATGCATCAATTACAATACATATATCATGATATTTTATTTTACATGAATTTTTGAGGGAAGGCATACCCATGCTCAACTTATAAACTTTCATTACATGTGCATAAACAATCATCTACAGATGTAGACCCATGATCAGAATGATTATCAATGTAAAGCCATTGTACATATGATTTAATACTCCTGATATCGCAACTCGGATGGATGAAACTAGATCTGAGGCCTTCAAGCTTGTTCAACATCTCGCTTAAGTATGAGTATAACCATGTGAATATGTGATCTAAAGTTGAACATGGGAAGACACCATCTGATTACCAGCCAATGATGTAAGTTGTTAACAGATGCGACAGAAATCACCGATAATGATAATGATCGTCAAGGTACTGTAGTACATTCTACATGGTGTGAATGGATGATTTGATGTTGAACACCATACAAAGTATTTTGGTCGAAGGCCATTGATGTATGCCTATCTCCAAAAGTAAGAAACTTGCCATTGATGCATGCAAGCCTCAAGGTACTGAATGGGTGTTTCTAAGTCAACTTCTTGGATAATGAGTTGATGTCGACAAGAAGTGACTTGTCGCAGGAGGGCCTTTATGTATCCCACATCAACAACATGAAACAAGTGTAGTGATGGAATTTTACTAATGACACAAGGTTTAGGAATGGAGGTCATGAAAATGAAGGTTTATCATATTGCAAAAGATGGATTTTGACTGAATGACTTCTCTTGAACATGTCAGCGAGACTAAAGTGAATTGGTAGAATTGACCCAAAAAAAATGATGGATGGTATGATAACCATCAATCTAATAACCCAACCTAGATAGTCAGGGTGATGGAGTGAAAGTGCCATGTTCAAGAGTGACCTGTTACCAGAAAGTGGTTTTCCCCTTTTTCCATTTTCCCCAGTCATTGCTAACCAGTACCTCTTTATTTTTATCAAGGTTGAGGAGGATAACATATGCTTGTTGTATAATTTCACCCTTCAGGCGAATCGATCGTTATTTTATGTTTTAACGAGTCTAGCAAAGGTGAAACTCAGTCTTGTCTAAATGGAAAAGTTTGTCGTTATTTGATGTTTTTAACGAGTTTAACAACAAAGATAACTCGATCCTTTTCATGTTTAGAGAGTCTGAAAAGGGACAAAAATAAAAATCCACAAGTTCTTTTTCTTAAATTAATCTCTCAAGTCCAAAAAAGCGTAAAATAATACAAGAGAGATATTGTTTCCAATCCGTTAACGAGCTGGAAAGGACAACCTCTCAGCAATCTTTTCATGTTTAGAGAGTCTGAAAGGAGCTTAAAGAGGACTCCAATTTGAGGAATGAGTGGTTTCTAGGATAGAAAATGGCTCTGATGATGTTGGAACTTCTGAAAACATGTTGATTTATGTGAAGAGGCTGGCTAATAAGACCACTCATTGCAACTATTCCTTGAAAAGGGTAAAACAACCAAGTGAAAGCATATGATCAGCCAAAGGGATGATGGCGATGGGATGAAAACAACCAAGGCTCATCAGATGAAAGAGATTGATAGAATGGAAATCACGAGGGTTAAAATGGAAATTGGTTCATTTTTAGACAAGCTTGAACAATAGGGAACTATGCTTGGGTTCAGTTTCATGTTTACCCAAGCTTGAAATGAAAAAAAACTATGCTTGGATTTAGTTTCATTTTTACACAAGCTTAAAAGGAAAAAATATGCTTGAGATTGGTTTTCATGCCCCCAGCATGATGAAAGGGAGAGTCTCTTGTAACCAAATGGAAGTCACTACAGTGAAGCAAAACAGTTATCCAACACATTTTGGCTTCATCCAAATAGGGACAAAGGTGAATGGGGTGATTTCCTTCACATAACCTACAGGGAAACTTAACTTTACCATTAGATGCATGCCCCCCAAGCTTCATTACATTCACCTAAGTAGACTACTCGTGGCTATCATGTGGATGGAATGAAGGTTCTTTTACAAGATCAAGTGAAAGACTCGACTGGGTTTTACGAGATCTAATCAAAGACTCAACTTAGAACTTTGCTCCAGGGGACCTTGTTTCATTTTTTAATGAGCTTGACACAAGACAAGGAACTCTTCTCAGATTCCTTATTTCATTCTTTAACGAGGTTGACACAGTAAAAGAAATATCCTCATGGACTTGTTTCATTTTTTAACGAGGTTGACACAGTAAAAGAACTATCCTCATATCCTTGTTTCATTCTTTAATGAGGTTGACACAAGACAAGGAACTATCCTCATACTCCTTGTTTCATTTTTTAAAGAGATTAACACAAGAGAAGGAACTAGCCTCGTGGACGTATTTCATTTTATAACGAGGTTGACATAGTAAAAGAACTATCCTCATGGGGGTTGTTTCATTTTTAGTGAGGTTCGCACAATAAAAGAACTATCCTCATGGGCCTTTGATCACAACTCATAAGAAGTCATGAAGGAGAGATTTGGTTCCAATGCCCCTAGTACATAATGTACAACATCATGGAATTGATCGTCCGTTGATGTAGGCATGGAACTGGTTGCCACATAATTAACCCGTGGTAGGGATGATACCACTAGTACAAAAGGACCATATAGGGAATATTATTGACTAGGAGCCATATTTGGACCGGGAAATGAAAGCTGGTCAATGGTGACAATTTTTCCTTCATGCGGGAAACAAATCACTTGAAAGAATGTGGAGACAGTAGCTCCCATGTCATAAACATAGTCATGCCCAGGAAGTAAATTGTAATCTAAAGGGCCAGAGACTACCATCACATTCAGATAAATTATTTTTCCTCCCAAAGTAAGAGGAAATTGTGGAAGGATCCCTAATGGTTGACTGGTTCCTCTATTAAAAGCCAACAAATTCTGCGTAACTAGCACAAGCGGCAGCGAACCGAGTGCTTTCCAAGCAGTTGAGGAAAGGATACTCACTGATGCACCTTCATCTATAATAGTGCTTGATACAATCATATTATAAACTTGCACTATGATCTGGAAAGGTACATAAGAAGGAAGATGAAATCCTTCCAGTCGATTCCAATCAAAGGAAGTGACTAGACTACTTGGAGGGGGTACCATAGAAACAAGAGTTTAACCCCTTGAGTTACGAGAACTAAGGATTTTCCTCCTACCTTGATGTAACAGGGGGACAGCCCCCAAGCTCATTAGAATCTGAAGAAACAAAAAGAACTTGAGTGGTATCATATTCACTCTCTTCGAGAAAGGTACGATTAGCCGAAGGTGAAATCGGATCAACTGTTACCTCGACTTGTTGATTTGGATCGGGTATAGACTCATAGGATTCACTTTTAGAGAGAGTGGGTTTGACCGATGGTTGATTTTGGTTAGTCAATCCATTAACTAGTGAAGGACTTAGGGAGAGTTTCATGTAACCAGATGGAAGTCACTACGGTGAAGGAGGACGGTTATCCAACACTTTTTTTGATTCATCCAGATAGGAACAAAGGTGAAGGGGGTGATTCCCTTCACATAACCTATAGGGAAACTTAACTTTACCCTTGATTCCATGATCTTTACTACCACTATTTTATGGTGTATCACCAACATGATCTCCAGAAGTTGATGACACAGGATGATGTGAATGAGAAGACCACTCTTCTAAGATCTGAGGAATATCAAGACAATTTCGAAGAAGATGGTCTCGCACACAAAGTTTGCATGGATATTGAAATTTGTGAGTCTTGGTGGATGGTTTCTCATCAAATGTTGCATTCAAAGCAATGGTTGCTTAGTTTTCCCTCTGATAAATTTGCTTCTTCTTCTTCTTCTTCCCTTTCTTCTTCTTCTTAGCCACCTGGTTACTAGTACTAAAACTTTCACCAGGGGACGAGGAAGAAGGGGAGGAAGAAACAATCGAGGAAGAAGGCAAAGGGTCAACTTTAGGATCAACTGGAGGTTGATTTTGTCCAGTTGGAGGTGTACTCGATTGCAGAGAAATCACAACATTTTGAACCAAGGAGGTTAAAAATAACCATACTGGCAAGCCAATGGTAAATCCTGAAAGGGAAAATGTAGCCATATAAGGAGCACCAATATTTTCGAAAGGAGGAAAAGGAATTCCTTTATCGGTTAACTCCAGATTTGTCGCCATATGTTTCAACCTAAGATAAACTAAGGAGTGAGCGTGGAGGATGTTATCTGTGGTCAATTAATTTTATTTTAATCAAAGTAACATAACAAGACAAAAGAGGGATAATCTAGGCAAAAGACTTACTAAGCAACTGTGAACTATAAAATACCTCCTGGCGAATCAAGAAGTACGGGTAGGAAATCTCCCTGAATGCTGTGTTCGGTGTATCACAATGTACAAGGCAATCGACTCGGTTACCTAAGGATGGATAGAAACCTAGGGTTGTCCTCCCATATATACCTGAAGGTATGTGGAGGCCTAGTGCGTATAAGCACTGTCTAATGCAAAACCGCACAGTGAAAACATTCCCATATACTTTACGTACTTAACACTGCCTTATATACCCGAAGGTACGTGGACGATCTATGATATACTCACGTACGTGGAATGAGGTATCACACTAGGGATGTATTGTAGACAAGTTAGCGACAACAGCTTTGTTTTACGACGTCGGAACACTTCTCTAGCCTAGACCTCTAAATGTTTTTCATTAGGTGACAATGCTCCATTAGGTAAATTCAGATAAATTTTAAGTTGATATTCTTTAGAATTTTCCTTTCAAGGTTCACCACGTGAGGTATATTTGCAATTCCTAAAATGAAACTAATATGATAAGCATTCTTTCCATTCAATTTAACAATGAACATCCTTAGCTAGTAGGGATAGAGCATTCAAATTATTGACAAAGAGCAAAGAGCACATCTAATGCAATTTCCCTAGCTATTCCTTTCAAGCATTCACAAACTACAATATGAACGATGCAAGTTTTTATTTTCGAATCCATTAATGTTATGATTAACAAAAAGGACATATGCACAAACAATCAATCAATCTTTCATAAGAACGAAGACTTTTATGACAGTTCTAATTGGAAGGAAGAGAAGACTTTACGACACTTTCTTTCGAATGAATATTAATCAAGTATATTCTAACTTTGACTATAATTGATAATGACAAAGAAAACATTAAAGAAACATTAATAAATCAAATAATTAGGGTTGGAAAAGGAGATAAAATGTTGTTCTTTGAGAGATAACATTCATTGATCAATCAGCAAGAAAAAAAGCAGAGAAAATTTTACAAAAACACTCTCCAAAGGAGGGAAATTGACCTAAGCTTGATCAGAGCAAGTCAAAGGGGGCCTAACTATGCTTTACATCATTGTCACTCACTTAAGGATGCTCTGCAGAGCACTATCCCCTAACCAAGCCTACGCTGATTTTTGAGAGGCCACTCAAGAGTCATCTAACCTCAGTTTTTCACCAAAATTCAATGCAAAAGAGCCGAAATACAGTCAATCAACACAAATAAAGTCTACAAGGATGTCCTAGGAGGTGGATAAGCTACTAAGGAAGATGATAGTTCCCCAGTGGAGTCGCCAATTTGTTTTGGAGAATTTAGCATCTGCGGATAAAATACTAATTCGCTAGACAAGTAGATGTGCCTAGAACAATAGTTTAAAGTGTTTTAGACTTTTCCTATAAGAAATAGGTAAGAAGAGAGGATAGAAGGTATACCAGCAGTTCCGCTTTCCTCTCGTCTCTCTTATTTCGATTTCGTCGCTCCTTCCCATACTTAATCCGCTTGAGAAGTACCTTGTAAACACAACAGAAGACGAAAACTGATCAAAGCATATGATCCATTGAATATAAATGAAAGGAATCAGAAGCAACTCATACATATAAGCATTATGAAAGAACACATCATATGGAAAAAGGTTCAAGCACTTTATTAGATAGAAGAAGGAATTACAACCATCAGTGTCTGATTCAAAGTCATTCCTCCAGCTTGGATCCCATCCACATCACATCAAAAGAAAGACAAGCTTGTGGCATCACATCATTTGCTCCAAAGTCAAGTCTCATAGCAGCATTATCTCCTTACAATTCAACATAATCCAACTTGCCCCTAATCACTTAGATGAGTGGTCAATTTATAGGAGGATGAAGGAGGTTTTGTCATTAATGGTGACATTGAATGGCCTTCCATACTTAGAATTAGTTCCATGGAGGAAGGGATGAGAGGATAGGATGCTCCTTAACTCATTTCTCATCCATTTTCAAGCTCATAGGAGTTGATAAGTGAGGGAACCTTCTAGATGACTCTAAGAGATAAGAATATTCCCCAAACCACAATTGAATTTCACTCAAATTCATCCAGCGCAGCCTAAAGAGGGCTTAGGTGCTCTGCAGAGCACCCTAACAGTGTATCTACCTACGTTGCAGAGCACCCTAGTAATGTATCTACCTGTGTTGGTCCCTTTAGAGACCATTTCTAGATGTCTTAGGTCATGAAACTTTCTGGGAAATTTAAAGGGGTGAATTTTTTTGGGCATGTAGCAACTGAAATTAGGGTTTGATGAGCCCTAAAACACTGATCTAAATGTTGGGATTTGATGTGCCCAAATAGATCTGTAACACCTAGATGAAGTTAGGAGTCGGGGAGGAGCATGTAGTTGAATAGTAGATATACATATGCTATTTAAAAGATAACAATATAAAAAATTAGAGAGGAGGGTGATCAATTGGTATGGAGTTTAAGCCCATAAAAGTATATATATCAACCAAAATATGTGAAATAAAAGTTAAGGAGGGAAGGGAGGAACATCATGTGTGGTGGTGGAAAATCATATGGAAAATAAAGAGTCCAACCAAATCCAGAATTTGTATGTGGACTATATTAAACAGTAGGATTCCACATGGGATATACTACAAAAGGAAACCTTTGTTGGATTGAGTTGGTGTAACTTATGTAAAAAATATAAGATATAAATACACATGTCATTATGACTTGCCCTTTTACAAAGGAAGTATGGAATGAAGTGGAAAGGATGAGAGGGTATTGAAATGTATAAGCAGGAGATTATATTGAAGAAGCCTTTAGGTTATGGTGTGCCAATAAATATGCAAAAAGTATCAGAGATCCCACCTTAAACATTGCATGAAGATTTTGGGTGGCCTAGAATTTAACATTATTCAATGGGAGAGAGATGTAGAGTCTCATGATTGTTTTGTTTTTGACACCATTTCCATCCATTTTTCCTCTTTTTCATCACTACTATCAAATTAAATAAACAGTAAAATTATAGATTTTGATATGGTATGGTACTCAGATGTCTTATTTTTCATATTTATTAATGTGCCTTATTATTAAGTTAAATATTGTAATAGCTACGGAATTAACATGAATCTGTAGTTGTTTTATCATTCCGCAACCATCTCCATGGTTTGTCGGATTCCAGTACACCAGCAAAGCAAAGAAGCACATGGGAAGATAGGGATTGATCTCCTCATGGATCTACTCCTATTCGCCTGAGCCATATCATCAAGGGAATCGTCCAACGACCAGTCAAGGAAGTAGGTCAATGCATGGATGAACAGAGCAGTGAGAGTTCAAATCAATCACGACTCTCCAATTTTCTTTCCAAATAGCCAATCGTCGAGAAACGTTAAAATCTCCATTTTCATATTAGCATTTAGATTAGGATTGTTTTTAAGTTTTTAAGGCATGAAAGTTTCAAAACTATTGGGCGTGACACATAGACATATATGTAATTTGTAATTGACAGTTTGAAGCTCCATGAATTTGTTCCTTTTTAATTGAAGAAGTATTCCTATGAATATCATGCGCATTTAGTTGTTGAGATAAGAGTTATAAACATGTTGTTTTGTGGAGGGCCCCTGCAGGCAATCAAGGTTTATTCATTTGCTTATTATTCGGTTCAATTCATTTCATTATTTTTCCAAAATTGCACTATCATAGTTTAATTTGTTTGTAATTATTTGTTTATAATTTTCAATTTGCTTTATATCGATTTCAAATCATTTACATGCTTTCTAAAATAGGAATGTGTACATAAACCTCCTTCCTTTCATAAGTATTATGTTTGTTTAGATCACATTCTTTCTTCTTTTGTTTTTATTATTTCAAGTAAGATTGTTAATTGCAGTGTGTAGATCCTAATATAAATTTCTTTATAAATTTTATCTTTGAATAGAAGTAATTATTTTTAGATTAGAAGTAATTATCTTTCTAGAACATTAGTTTAGATAGCTCTATTTTTATCATTTTACATAGTAAGTAACAATAGTCAGTAAAAAAAGGATCATGGTAGCTTCTTTATTTTTCCTTTTCAAGAGTTGATTGTATTGTAAATATTTAGTTTTCATTACGAACATAGGAACAAAGAAAATCCTTAAAAAAGAATCCACAATCATTATCTTAATAAGCTCAAAAAGGCTTCTAGCTTATATAGTTCACTTGCACTTCACAAGTTTACCAACTCCAGTCAATAATTTATGCAAGCGGTTAAGAACATTGAAATGACTAAACAAGAGACACCACCTTTATAATGAGTCATCCGAGCTTTAAGCATCCGAAATGTATATCGTCAAGATTAGGAAAAAAAAAAGCAACAAACACTCCTAAAGGATAAGTAACAAATAAGGACATTACATGGGCATATTTTGATGGTGACTCTTGGGGATCACTCCCGGGATGGAGCAAGATAAATATAGTTTATCAATCAAAATTGGTGAGGGATCAAATAATTCTTATGAGTTGATTGCTCTCAAATTGGTGTTGAAATTGACTCAAGAGTTTGGGGTTCCACATATTGAATCTTATGGTGACTCGCCTCTTGTACTTCACGGATGCGCAATGAAATAACAATGAGGAAATTTACAATACATATTTGTTTAATAATGTATAGTCATTATGTTCATCATTATCAAAAATATTATTTTAACACATCTACAAGGACAAGCACATGATAACGAATGAACTTTCAAAGTTATAACATAGTCGGAATGCAGAGCTTTGTTGGTATCATTACATGAAGAAAAGTACATCTCTAATTATGGTAAGGAGTCTTGGTTATAAATATATATTCTTATATCTTATTTTCTTGTATAAGTTTAAAAATTAACATTGATAAATAGATAAATCATAGGTGGTGTGTTTATTTATGGTTTGTTTTGAAATAATGAGAGAAAAAATTGTAAACTTTGATAACAATATACAAAATAAAGTGAAAAACATCTAAAACCAAAAAATATATATAAGATTAAAAAAATTAAATGCATCTAATATTTTATTTCCTTAGAAAAAACTGTAATTTATTATCCATAGAAAATAGAATTACATTTTGCTGATACATATCAAGCATGTGTTCATGTGATAGAAAAAATCGTTGTCAATGTTTCCATATACATGTTAACAGAAATATTATGAAAAATATCAGTTGTGAGGGAGGGTATGATAGAATCTTCAAGTAGTATGCATATCATATAAGATACAAAATAGATATGTTGGACTGTGTTGATATTCCATTATAGTTATGCTAGTGATGTAGAGAAACCAAAGAAGAAACAAAAGTGTGGGGAAAAGCTTCCTAATTAGAGATATCTTCCTCAATAAAGGGGCAATGGTAGAACTCATGTGCCTTGTCATTGTGGCATTTTGCGATCATCCATGACCCATAAACCAATGGGATACCCTCTTTAGAGAGGGTGTCTATTGTGGCATTGTACTCCCTATAAATGTGAGAAGTTGTGAAAGATAAAAAACCAGATTTTAAGTGCTTTATATCACCAATGGTTAGATCCTTAGGTTATGACATCTATGTGTGCCTCTTTTCTAGTTGATGGTAAGTTGTGAGTCCCCAAAGATTTTAAGAGAGAGAATGTTTTGTTTATGTGTAAAAATTAGTAGAATCTTGAGATCCATGAGTTTGACATAGTTGTTTATGTCCTAACCGAATCACATTTTTATGTGGAAGCAGTGGGTGTCATGTATGTAAAGAAAAACACATTTTCCACAAATTTTTGGGTCACTGTGTAAAATACCAAGGTTTGGATCTGCTAATTTGAGGAGTTGGAGAATTTTTGTTGTGTTGCACCGTCTTTAGCTTTGCTAAGAGATCGAGGATGGAGAGGGATTGGGCAGTAGTGGTTTCCAGAGGGATCACGTAATCATTAAAGATAGATTTTTTTTCTAGAAAACCATATGCCCTAACATGAGAGGAGGGGGACAATGATGAAGTATTTAACTTATCTGTTATTGTACAATGATTACTAGCCCCCCATTAGATTCGATATGTACCAAGTGCATGCTTGGCCTATCTTGATTGTGAAGAAGAATCATAATGCTTGGGAGTATGGGTAGTCTATTTGAGAGTGGGAAATTGATTCCTCTACAAATTTACAAACGTTGCACCAGTCATGCCCCTCTTTTTTTGTCTCAGATGAAAGAAATTCCACATGGGGATTTTGTTTTATAAAGCACACCATATAAATAGTCTAGATTTGGTTGGGAATTTGAGCTTCCAAAGATGCCTCCACCGATCCTCCTATAATTTTGGTAACCAATATGTGATGAGTGTGAGGTAACCTTCTTTGGGAGTGTAGGTGCCCGAGGAAGAATGGATCCATACTAGTTCATCTGGGTCATCAATAATGTGAATATGGGCCTCCCTAAGGGCATGAATATAGATGGAATAGTATCTTTTAAAACCCCATGGAAGGTTCAATTAATCACTAGTAAGCCATTGTTTTTCTCTAAGAATATTTTATACCGTGGGAGGGTGTAGAGTCGCCTATCATGAAGAAGGACTATTAGATCCTCTAGGATATAGCGAGCATTGTTGCATTTGATCCATGGGTTCATTCCAAGTTAGAGACATGTACTCTCTGACACCTTCTAAGATAGGTAATTTTTAATGGGGGGGAGTAGGTAATAACAACCCTCCATATGACTGAGGCATTATGCTTTTTCCTATTGTTGCTTCACATCTAGTATTCAAGGAACATAGAGAAGATGTATTTTTTGTATATAGTTGAAGTCAATAAGCTATGAGTAGAGAGAAGTTGCCAACCCACCTTCGCTACCAGTGCTTGGTGGAAATAGGGTAGATTTTTTAGTCCCCAACATCCCCATCCCTTAGCCATGGAAATTCTATACCATTTTACCTAGGGTAAAGGAAACCGCTCTAAAGAACTAGTACATAAGAATTTGTAGCACAATTTCTATATTTTTTTAGGATTTCCTTTTGGGATCCAAGAGAGAGACATCTAGTAGATGGGTATTGTTTTGAGGAAAAACTTGATGAGCACTAAGAATCCATCTCTATATAGTCAGCGTATTCTCCAAGATTTTAACCTTTTTCAATATTGTTTAGGAGACATTTCCAGTCAGCACTGGTATAGGAGTTCATTTTGAGGAGTTCATTTTTATATGCTCATTGTCTTCGAGATCAGAAGAACAAGGAAGAAGAGGGTTATACGAACCACCTCTTCTATGGAGGCTCGTTAGGGATCTTTAAAGATGGTGCCAAAATAGTTTTTGTGCAACTCTATGAGTTCCTCAAAAGATGAGGCATTGTTGCCTTCTAGATCCCTCAGATTTTGTAATGTGTTTCTTATTTTTCTCCCTTTGGTGTAATTTTAGAAGAATAGAGTTCTCGTCTCCAACCTCCAACCATATAGCTTAGATTTGATATTCAAGTCACTTCCATTTCTTCCAGAAGGATTTCCTTCCTCCCCTCTAGTTGTAATAGTCTTTCCCTAGGCTCCTCAGTTTCATAGCCTTTGGTTGCTTCTTATGATATAGCCTTTAGGTTAAATTCCACTTCTTTGATTTCCTATGTATCCCTTAACCTTTTATTAACGAACCATTTGATGGTTTCCTCTTTAATATATTTTAGGTTCTTAGCAAATTTTCCATCTACCAAGACATTCAACAAGGGATTAAAATGCCACTAGGGTGCTCACATGAGCTCCACAAAGCTCTCAGTTTTTAGCTAGTATGAGTTTAGTTTGAAGGGGCTATGAGGTTTATGTCCCATTGATTTGACTTCCAACATGATTGGGGAGTGTTTCAAGCCTCTACCTTCCCCAATCCATTATCTTTTCAGTTGAATTGAGTCCACCAATTGTTCTGTAAGTAAGAAGTAGTCTAGACACTTGGAAAATTTCATCCTCCCCAATTCTCTTGTTCTACCAAGTAGGTTTGAGTTTGATAGTCTTGATGTCAATGATATTTTGTTCATTCAAGATTCTGGAAAACAATTCCAAGTTGGGATCGAACTATGAAAAGGGTCCTCATCTCTCCATAGTACCTAGAAAGATATTGGGGCTCCCCCCCCCCCCCCCCCCCAATGATAAGTTTTTCCTCAACGAAGAAAGATTTTTAAGAAAGCGATTCCCAGAAGGGGATCTTGTCCTAGGGTGGACCATATATATTGAGGATGAAGAACTAAAATTTGAGTTCTAATGATAAAAAGTTTAAACCAAGGATAGATTCCATCTCCAAAACATTGAGGGCTTTGATGAAATGAGCGTTCCATCCTATCACCTGCCCACCCACTCTACCCCATGCATCAATGCATGTGAAATTCAATTCCGTAAGAAGTAATTCCAATAAACTTAAAATTGTGTCCCCCACTCCTAGAGCTTCTTGTAGAAGGATAATTATAGCTCCCTCAAGTTTTACCAGACAATGAAAGGCCAGTTGTTTTGGAGGGTTGGTCAATCCCTTGTAGTTGAGAGAAATAATGATCTTGAGTTAACCCCTTTATAGGTTGATGTTTCTCTAAGCACCCCATCAATGGAATTTCGATGGCCCAATGCCATATTGGCTAGAGCTTTGTTCTAAGCTAAAACAAGTTTGGGTTTGTGAATCCTATATTTTCTTGTGGCAATGCTAGGGGGGTTGTGATTGAGGCTATTGGACAGGTGGGAGGGGTTGGGGAGATGATAGTGGAAGAAATATAAGGGTTCAATGGACCCCAAAAGGGAGGAGGATTCTTCTCGAGTAGGGTTAGGCGAAGTGGGGATGAAGGAAGTCAAGGGAGGGAGGGAACAATCAATGTATTTTAAGTTTAGATGACGTGAAAAAGGTCCAACATATGTTAGATTTAGTGATGATCCCCCATTAGAAGAAAAAAACCCATAGAAGACAAAAGTATTGACCAAAAAAGAAGAGAGTGAAGGGATTAGTAGAGTATCAGAGCCTAGGAGATGGTCCTATTGGAGGAGGGACCATGAACTACCATGGAGATGAGAGATCAAACACAGTTCATTTATCTTGGAACACTATTTGAGAGGAAGTACCTTGTGGGGAGGCCGAAGGGGATATCATCACTTCATCCCTCTATTCCTTTTCAGAAGGAGAGGAGTGCACCTTATAGTCTTCATGCATGGAAATAGGTTCTCCAGGTGAGGAGGTGTGAACTTTTTAACTCTCTGCTTACCTTTGAATGGCAGTCTACACTAAAGAACATTGTGGTCATGCTTATGGCAATGTATGCATTTAAATAGAATTCCTTCATGATCTAGAGTATGTGTTTGTGATAACGCCCTTATGAACAATCTCTATTTCAATCCATAGTCCTCTACAAATGTCCAAAACTACTAAAATCCTTGCCATTTTTAGGTCCTTAGTTTCCAAGAAGTACATATAGGCATCAAGTATCTCACCCAAGTTAGATCCAATAGCAGAGAGAGCACACCAAGTCCAAAACTTTATGGGGAGCTCAGGGATGTAGATCCAGATGGGGATTTTTTCCATCCTTTCCTTGTTGGGGTCAAAAAGAGGGTTCCAACAATTGAGGAGAAGGGGAGTTGAATCAATATGCAAAATTTTCTAGAGTACCCCAAAGGGCTCCTCCTTGTCTAGGAAGTTTGGCATAAACCACCCTTTGACCATAAAATGTATTCTTGACAAATTTTTGAGGTGGTTTCCCCATTTTTAATTGACCCAATCTTCAAGGGTTTTTTTATTGAAGCTTCATCCACTAGCCTGTTTGACGAGAGAGTGTTCTGCCATGTGCATGACCTGGTGAATTTCAACATCATAACCCAAGAAAGTTGTTTTTTTCCTTTTAATTATTTTACAATGGGATGCAACTTCCTCTTTGAACCACCTTCAATATGACTGTTAGAAATTAATTAATGGAGCAATGAAATACACAAAATATTGCAAAAACATAAATATAGAAACGTATAAAACAATAGAGACACAAATATACATGGTTCACGCAATTTGGGCTACATCCACAGAGAAACAACTAGTCCTTCCTTTTATATTATCCAACAAAATGAAGAGATACAACTTACATCAGTTTCGTTGTAATTTCCTCTTTCCTCTCACAAAACCTCATCTCTCTCTCTCTCTCACTCAGAATAATCATACACAACCACAATACAATTCCCTCATATAAAATGAGGGTTTCCTTCTAGGGCAAAACACCCTAAATTAACATATCTACTACCATCAGATCATCTGCCTAATGAACGACCCAGATTGACAACGAAATTACAATATTTCACAAGGAATATTTTCATCTATATTTAGCTTCAAGGGCACTGCCCCTGAACCCCCACCAGGGGGGGCTCATAAAAGTAGTCGTTGCCCCCCCCCACCCTAGACCTCCCTAGTGTTGATTAAATGAGCGACGTTGTCGCCCCGTTAAACAAGCATGTCATCCACATACAATAGCAATATAATATAGTTTCCATCATTTTTCCTTTTAAAATAAACATAATGGTCAAACTGACATCTAGTATAACCTTGTTCAGACATAAATATATCAATTTTTAGATACCACTACCTTGGAGCCTATTTTTAATCCATACAAGCTCTTCTTCAATTTGAACACTAATTTCTCCTTTCCTTTGACCTCATACCCTGGTGGTTGTTTCCTATATATTTCTTCTTCCAAATCCCCAAGGAGAAAGGTTGTCTTTACATCTAACTGCTCAAGATGTAAATCTTTTGCTGCCAGTAGACTTAAAATAGATCTAATTTAAGTCATTTTAACAATAAGAGAAAAGAAATCATCAAATTATATGCTTTTATTTTGTGCAAACGCCTTCACCACAAGTCTAGTCTTATACCTCTATTTTCCTCCTCCTTCTTCCTTCAACCTGTAAAACCATTTATTCTACAATGGTGTTTTACCTACAAGAAACTTGACTAAGTCCCAAGTCTGGTTCTGCATCAAGGAGTCCATCTTTTCCTGGCAAGGATTTTTCCCACTTCTTTTTGGTTTCTATCTACATTACTTCCTCATATCTTTCTGGTTCACTAGAACTAATCAATAATACATAATATAATGAAGGAGAGTATCATTCAAGGGGTCTACTTATCCTGGTAGATCTTCTAACACCGCTTTCAAGTGTTTGAGGAACTTTTTGTTGTTTCTGTTTTGGCTATTGATCATTATGATTTTCAGGCACCTTAACTTTTTATGTGATCTTGTCAAGCATTGCATATTCTTTGTTTTCCTTTTCGTGTTTCTTTCCCTACACCTGATCTTTATACAAGACCTTTTCATTGGATATGACATATCTGCTACTAATGATTTTGTGATTTTCATAATCATATAAGGAACAACCAAAAACATTAACACCATATCCAATAAAGGTACGTTTCTTTGATTTTTCCTCAAGCTTTGTTATATTTTCTTTATTAATGTTGACAAAGGCTTCAAATCTGAAAGTGTTTAAAAATGAGTTGTTTAACTTTTTACCTATCCATACCTCCTCTGGAATACCACCATCCAAGGAACTTGAAGGCCCTTTGTTTATTAGATAAACAACATTATATACATCATTTGTGCAAAATTGTAAGGGAAATCTTGCATGCAATCTCATGCACCTTGCACAGTCCATGATTGTCATATTCATCCCTTCTGACACACCATTTTATCTTGGCTTTCCTATAATTGTCTTATCTCTACGAATTCCATGTTCTAAATAGTAGTTATCAAACTCTATGTTGCATTATTCACCTCCATTTTTTGATTTGAGACACTTCAACTTCTTTCATGTCTCATTCTCAACCAATGCCTTCCATTTATTTAAAGTATCAAATACATCAGATTTATTATGAATACAATAAAACCACGTTTTTATAACAGAGGGTGGAAGATCAATGTGAGGGTGAGTAGAGTGGGATACGCCAATGGAGTAAGAAAGTGGATCCAGTAAAGGGGATTTTGAAAAACCTAGAGGAATATTATATTTCTAGTGAGTCTAGACTGAAGAGAAACAACCAAAATTTAAGAGGCCATCTTCAAAGAAGTTCTAACAAAGGGTTGAGAGGTATGAGGAGGGAAATTTTGAAACAAAGAGGAAATACCATCCAGAGAGGGAGAGATGGGTATAAAAACCTCACCAATATAGGAGCTCGTCGGTAGATCTTTGCTTAGTCTAGAGGTAGGGTAGGTGATTCCAATGGACGTGCCTAAGCCAATGCAAGAGGCCATTACATTCTTCAAGCCTAGCTTCCTCCATTGTTGACCATACATTTCATAGTTGTTCCTATAGGTATGCATCTCCTCTAGGTCCATACCTCGCTATCTCGTTAATAAATATTTGAGCCACTTCACTAGCCAAATTAGTGGACTTCATTGCAATGAAGTGAGCTACCTTGCTCAACATGTCAACCATAACCATGTTAAAATCACCTAACTTACTAATTAATTATGTTATGGAAATGGGATCCACTTGTCCAAAACTCACCAGAAACACTCATAGAGGCATGGTCACCCTGATACCAGCCTGCGAATCCAGGTGATCATTTTCCCTGATCCAAGACCCACTCCTTCACCTAACGTACTGCTTAGCCATGCAGATGAAGGCATGTCAGTATGGCTACACACTTCTAGCTGCATGGATGACCCATCCTCCCTATGGCTGCAACTAGATGGGTGACCCAAAATCAATGTGGTTGTGGCAAAGCATTCTCAGTTTCAAGATTTGGCTAGAAATACTTAAGCCAATAATAATCCAACTGCCCAGATCCTTCTAGGACTATATCATTAACCTGTACAAGTCTTCATGCACTGTTCTTAGGTTCCATTATGGCTCATACTTTCCAAACACATGTTATTCATTTATTTAAACACTTGGTGACTATGGTACCTATAAGTAATGAATTCATAATTGTTCTTTGTTTCATTATTTTCATCCATTCATCATCAAGAAAGCTTACTACCCTCTCTTACTAGTTGCAACAAACACATATTAGCTCTTGCATTCATATAAAATAACCAAGAGCCTATCAAACCATGGAATAGAACCATAACAAGAGCACATCCTATAATGAGAAATATAGCAAACATGTAACCAACATTAAACCAGACTAAGACCATGAAAAACCAGTCATAAAATCACACATAAATCCAGAAATTGTTCTTATAGATCATCATTAAAGAATAACACATAATAACATGTGCATAATGCCAACCAAGTCAAGGAATTCCATGTACCACCTAACCATAGATTGGATTGAACCAAATCTTTATTTCAGCCCAATCACCCCCATTCCATATTACAAGCATCAATGTGGGATCTCATGGGATAAACCAAAACATAACCAAACTAGGGATCCAGAGTTTAAGCCACCTCCACCCTCAAGTCACAATGATCTCACCTAAACCAGTCTAGACATAACCAAAATCAATACAAGATTGGATTCCTAAAGATTTATTCACCATATCCAAAGGAATTTTCATGTCTTCGCCCACCTATCAATATCTTCCTGAGAAAACCATCTCCACCCTCAACCCTTGGGATTTTCCTAATACCACCTCAACGTGATCTAAGATCTACCATAAATTCAAAGCTCAACCAAAGGGAATCCCACTGCATCACGACTATCCAAGAAATGGCATAGGCAAGGTTGTACACCATTGTCAATCCAAGAGAGTCACCATGCCAATGAAAACAAAATAACCTGTAAACCAATGCATGAACCATGCATTCAAATCCCACCAAGATAAATCAAACATGCAGACTATTACCTGTAAAATCCTCTTGTTGGCTGCCCTTTCTTTGCTTGATTTTTTCCCTTTCTTATTGTTGCACGATCTTCTTCTTGCACTCCCTTACTTTTACTTGCTTTTTTTCTTGTGGCTTCCTTGTGTTTAAGTGCTCTCTCTCTTGTTATAGTGTTCTCTCCTCTCTCTCTCTCTCTTTTCCTCTCCTTGTCCAAGTGAGAATGACTTCTTTATTTTTGTTTTCTTGTTTTTTCTTCCTTTTTCCTTCAATTTCCCTTGCATGCATATTCTTGTCTCTTCATCTTCATTTTCTCTTATTTTTCTTTATTTCTTGAATTAATTATCATCTATTTCCCTTTTTCTTTTTCCAATGCCAATTTCCATAGCCAATAAATAGTTAACCACAAGTGACTCCCAATGTAACGTTTTTTCCCTCATTGAGCTTGGAATATGTGCCCCAAGACCTTGGTTTTATTTTTCCTTTTTTAATGCTCATTTATTACATGAAAATATTATCCCGGAGTTGTTATGGCCATCACATTCTTCAAACCTAGCTTCCTCCATTGTTGACCATCCATTTCACAATTGTTCCTATAGGTATGCATCTCCTCTGGGTCCATACCTTCTGGACCTAGGTAATTTTACTTCCCATTCTGAGGATTGGTGATCAACAAGGTGAAAATGGGTAAACCCTCATTATGGTCCTAAGAAAAATCTACCAAATTTTCCTCCATGGGGTAAAAATTTGACCCAAAAATAAAATCAAATAGAAACTTGCAGTGCTTGATTGTCTATAACAAGGGATATGGGACTTCATTACCAAAACTTCACCGCAGGAGAAATAATACAAAACCCTAGATCGCATATTGAAAGGAAACCCTAATGGTCATGGGAAAACTAGAATGCATGAAAAAAATATATGGTTGATTTTGGGAAGTGAGGTGGACCTTAAAGTAGGTTGAACAAGTCAAAAATGTTTCAGAGGTACTTCAGATGATCAATGGAGGATGTTGTTAGAGTTGGTTGCAGCAAACCTTCCTCCATTACCTAATCACCTCAATCCTATCAACCCAAGAAATCTAGCTAATGAAATAACTCATATGATATGATCTCCTTTCGGTGATGAACTTGTCTAACAATGGCACTTGACATTTATATTGATTTAATTTAATATAATTTTATTTATATAAATAAAATCACAATTTTTTTCAAGAAAAAAATATTCTCGTTCACATGTGTTAATATTAGTGCGACCATATAATTAAATGGTTGATAAACATAAATAAATATAATTCATAAGTTCTAAGAAAAAACTTTAATGATTACCTTCTACATTACAAAAACATTGCATATATATATATATGATACTTAGGATATGAAATATCACAATGATGGAGGAAAAAATGGACTATGAAATTGTCATTAAGGTTTACTCTTCCCGGAGCTACTATTTTGTCATTGTTGCTCGACTTGGCCTACTTATTTCCTCCTTGGATAGACTAAGCAATGGGGATATTCTTTCATGCTCTTGATATGGTATTGGCAGTAGGTGGTTGTGGAAAAGGATGGACAAGGATGGTTCTATCGTTTGTTGTGTCATGGCTAGTTGGATGCCCTAGAACTCCAATGCTTTCAGCCATGTGTGGATCCTTATTGCTATGAGATCTTTGTGAATGTTGTACTTAATCAGGGGTGGTACTTTATACCAGAGGGGGTTTGGATAATCAGGTTCTTTGTCAAAGCTAGGAGTCAGGACAAGAACACAATTGCGATATGTTTGGTGCTAGTTTCCATTATTTCATTCCCATTACTTTTATCGTGCTCATTGAGTTTGTTAGCACCTACCAGTCATGCCAATCACCAGTGATCAAATATGCTCTTACAAGGTGTTGTTAGGGTGTTAACTCAATATTTTGTCATTTGAGTCAGTCTTCAAATAAAAATTTGGTCACTGGATTTTGTGTCTAGGTCACTGCTACTCGCTTCACTTACTCATGGTCTTCATCACTCAACATGGTCATTGTCTTCTTCGTGGTATCATATCTTAATTTAAATGTCTTGAGTCATGAAATGGTTAAATTCCTCAGTTTAGGTCACGGTTTAGGGTTTCACTCCATGTGTCATCATGATACCATATATCAAAACAAAAACATTTCCATCATGTGAGTCAGTGGGTAAAGGGAGTTATCAGCTTAGGGAAAGAAAAATAAAGGTAAAGGTAATGTTTTATTTCAAATAAGACAATGCTACAGTACACTACCTTGTCTCATCATTTCTCATAAGGACATTTTTGCTTCAAAATATGTTTCTGACCAAATGTAGAAGAATTTTACAAAAGTGAAAGAGGATTTTGTCAATTATAGGCCAAGGAACAAAAAACGCCTTTAGTTATGCACATGTATTATGATTTTAGAGAAATGCCCAAACTGCACTTGCTACACTTCTGGACAACTTGACTTCAAGATAGTTTTTCAGGGATTTGCAGCAGGTGTTGGTAGTTCTTAAGGACTCTATTGTGTATCAGACATCATAATATTTCTAGCCATACCACTTTCAGCCCAAAAATCCTCCAGGAAGGCAACCAAAAGTTCTCTACAAGTTGGCACTGCGCTTTTGTTAGAGACACCCTGTGTTTTTGGAGTGACATTGGGAGAATCAATTTTTCTCCCTGTTGGAGTGTCCAAATTACATTCTTGAGGTGTCCATCTTGTAGAGACCTCAAGAACTGTCCAATGAGCTATCAATTTTGCAATTGGAAGTAGTTTAAGTCCTCCAAAAGTAGGTTTGAATATAGCTCTTTGCGCACAGAGAGCCTACATTGTGCACCTGGACAACACGTTGTGCATAGGAAACCTTCATTGCGCATGGGGCAAAGTTTTCCAAAATTGTTGTTTGACAGCCAAAATCTATTTTTCAAGGCTCCTCTTCAGTCACTTAATCCTCCGGGCACTATAACAAGTCATTTTAATCATTTTCATGCCCTCCTTTGCCTCATATGTCAAGAAATTGATCAAATACTTCTTCTCCTAGAGTTTACATGATTTTCATGGTTTTGATCTTCAAATGATGAATTTATTCCCTAAACCCTAGATTCCTTATCCCTACACCTCTATTTTCATCTAATACACCATCTCCATCGATCACAAAGCCTTTTCCCCTCATTTTCTATCATTTTCCTGCAAACCCTAGTCTACCATATCTCTTTCTAGGGTAGGCCTATGTTTTAGCCCTTTCCACCCCCTCCCCTCACTCATTTCCCAAAATTCACTCTTCCCCTACTCATTGACATCATCCCATACCCTCCTAAATTTCCTTAAAAATTTAGGCAACTCCTAATTCCATCATACCACCTCATTCCTTCACAATAATAATTTCAATGCTTTTGCTTGCCTTTCACCTAGGGTTTGAAGTATGGAGCCTGAATCATCACCATCAAAGAAGAGGAAGTACAAAAAGGGAGAAAAGATACTGAGTTTTGATCCTTATAATTGAAATGTAATTACGTCCTCCCTAGTTGTCATGAAATTCTTTGAAGATACCAATTGTTTAGGGTTTTGTCAAAGAGTGCAGGAAGTAGGTTACCATGAGCATCTCACATGTATATTTTCCCTCACGTTGAAGGAGGACAAGATCACCATTACAGGGACTGATTTCATCTTTTTAGTGGATTGCATCTCTAAAGCTACATGCATACCAAACCATGGTGAAAACTGGTTCAAAGGCATGAACCTAGACCTAGAAGAGTATAAACCCTACCTAAAATCACAGTATAAAGAAACTCACTCACATGTTTTCTCATTCAGATACTTGTTGGAGAGATATACACCATTAATGAAGGTTG
Source organism: Pinus taeda (assembly GCA_000404065.3). Lineage (NCBI taxonomy): Eukaryota > Viridiplantae > Streptophyta > Pinopsida > Pinales > Pinaceae > Pinus > Pinus taeda. Next base: position 60,390 of record APFE031590203.1, on the reverse strand, counting down.
TCATGAAACTATTTACATGTGAGGGAAGATTTTCCAGGTTATATCAATACCACATAAGGCTGTGCATGCACTTTACAGCAGCCAAGTCTCTCAATTTGTGTAGTTACTTGTATAGGAGCTTAACCAAAATGTCTGAAAGGGTGCAATTAAAAGGAAAAGTGCATTATCCCAACCTCTTTCACCATAGCCTCATAAAGTTTATAGTTCTCCATCAATTTATAGAGAAGAAAATGACATGGGACACTTTCATTGAGGTAGCCCTGATAATGCATATAACCACTTCACCAAACCAACACCAAACCATGTCATCAGAGTCAATGGAGGTGGGGTCATCAAGCAAGCATGATGAGGTAGGCACCTAGGTCTAAGGTTACCAAGACATATCAGGGAGGCAGAAGGCTTGTGTTTTCTCCTCAAATTGAGGAAGGGGCCAAGCCTACTACATCAGCAAATTAGGGACCACCATCACATCATGAGGCTTCTTTGCATGATGAGGAGCTCATTGAGCATGATTTTGACCTAGTTGATTTGGAGGCACAATATGATCAAAACCGTATAAAAATTCATCAAAGAGAAGTATTCTCAGATCATGGAGCTCAAGGAAAATTTTGCAAGGGCCAAATTCATCATTTCATTCCTTGAGCAAGAAAGCAATCAACTTAAAGCACAACAACTAGCTATAGAGAAAGAACAATTCAAAGCAAAGAAACAAGAGATGAAGGGCAAGGCACTGGTGGACCATGATGACATTGAGAGGCATGAAGAATATGTGGCAAGAAAAATACCAATAACAAGGGGTCTTAGGAAGGCACTTCAAAAAGAAAAATAACAAAGGCCACCAATGGAAGAGCTAACCTTTAGGGAGAAGATTGCTATGGAAATAAATGAAGACAGAGAGTTTTGGTTTGAAAAGGTAAATTTCCACCCTAAGAAACTCCTTGAAAAGGAAAACAAGGATAAAAATTTGCAAAAGAATATGGCCATTCATTATTAAAAAAGGAATCAGGTTGCTAAAGTTAGAATCAAGCAATTGAAGGCCAAACTCAAGGAAACCCTAATCAGCCAAAAGGATAAGGGTAAGTTAGAATTGCTTGCTGATGAATCCATGGTTTCATAACACATCTCATTAGGCATATTGGGCAAATTTTGAGAGAATTTGGAGATTTCTTTGTGTCTTGGTTCAAACTGGTGCAAATTTACAAGTTTTGGCAATTTTCTATCTAGATGGGCAACGAGCTCACACTACGCTTTTTCCTCAGGGCCATAAATGATAACAAAAAAATAAAAATAACAGTATTTTTGGAAATATTATGACCCCCTCTCAAAACCCATTTTCTCACTTTCCTAATCCAGGGCTCAATTTTTGAGAATTTTGCAAACAATAGGCCCAAAATCACCTTTCTGCCTCTATTTTTCCATTTTGTTGTGCACCTGGAGACACCTTGGGAGAATGGACATATCTCAGCCAAAACAGAGTCATTTTGAGTGCAAAAATACTCGAAAGACATATAAACTCTCTCTTGTTTCCAAAATAGGCTTCAGATATAAATTTGGACTTTAGAAAAGAACTCAAAAATGGCCTCCAACAACTTGCTACGCACCTGGAAATTTCTAAGATTTTTGTAAACTTTTCACTATGTAATTTTTTGTAATTCCTAGTTTGACCTTGGTAAAAGTCAAAAGGGTGAAGTAAGTGAATATGAGGGGTAAAAGTAAATGTAAATGGGAAAAATTAGGGTTGAATAGGTGTCTTATCCTCCATTTAATGCTTTGGGTAAATATCTTGTGATAGTTAGATAAAAGAGGAATTGGTTGAGTAACCTCCCTAGTGTGTAGCAGTGATCAGATAGGTGCATGTATTTGACTTTCTTTGCTAGAAATTTGACCTCCTATGAGGATTTCGAACTCAGAGCCTATATGAGGCCTTTTGTAATCATTTTCAAGGGTTGGATGCAGTGGAATTGAACCTTGAATGCTAGTGTAATTGAGAATTTGGCAAGACTGATAAACAAGGTTTGCAGCTATTGTAGTGGGATCCCCGTGGTATGTGTTTTAGTAGTGTTTTTCATTATGTGATCATAAGTTTGAAAGTGTTGTGTATTTCATTTCCATTTCCATGTTTCATGTGCTTGTTTCCTAAGATAATAAATAGAATTAATTCATGTAATACTCTGTTTTGGAGAAGCTTTCACATTATTGTTCATTTTTCTTCTGATATAAATGAATTCATGAGACTCATGCTCATTTTGAAACCCGAGATGTATCCCATATAAAAAATGAAAACCCTAAAATGATAAATTGTGTGCCTACCTTGCCCCATTACATATCTACAAATTTGATTCTTAAAGCCTAAACCTAGCTCCCTAGACCTAAGCCACCATCCAACAAACAATCAAAATCAAATCAAACCATGATATAAACATATCTAGCCTAAAATCCTTTACTTTCCAATCATATATTGGCTGTGATTTCATAGAGAGAGCCCTCTCTGGTTTGGTATGGCTAGCTACCAAACTAAAATCTTGGTTTGTGGTTATCTCCGTCAAGTCCTCTCAGCCTAGGACATTATGGAGGATAACGGAGGTATGGAGTCAAGCCTTTTTTTTCTCCATTGGTTTTAATGTTTTTATGATCTGGCATCTGGGATGCAATGATGATGGTGATTCCATCCCCTATGCCCATATGCCATGCTCCTGCTCAAAGGTTACATTTTCGCTCTTTGGGGTTTCCAGGGTCTGATCAATGGGCTTCTCTAAAACTAAAAAAAATCAGATTTTCTTAAATACTTTGGAAGAAAAAACTCTTATTCTCTAGACCAGAAAACAAAACTCAGTTTTATCCTTACAACAATCCATTGAAACAAGGTGGGGTGTTCCTGTACATTATCAATTCCTTCAATTTGGCGGGAAGGTTTTGAACAATTTTTGCCAAATTCAAGATTATAACATAGTCATAGACTCTATAGTAATCCTAAATACAAGACTAAGAGGTGGCTCTATGGGACCAGGTGCTTTTAGCTTTAGGAAACTGGATCCAAAAGAAACAAAAGGTGTTGACTTTTCTTTAAGGATGCAGTTAATGGGATATCTTCTAAAACTATAGAACAATTATAAAATCCCCATGCCTCATATATTGTTGAATAAATAAATATTTTCCTACCATGGATGTTAATCTTCTAACGTTAGACTCCCTCTTTTTGACCATGGAATCAAAGTCATTAATCTACTGGTTTAATGTCTTTTGGCCAAAAATAGAAACATACATCATTGGATCTTCTCTACATGGACCACCAACTGTGAATTAGGCTCCAAAATCTTGTTTATAGTCCATTTTGACACTCAGAAATATTATGATTTTGTTTTAAATGAAGGGCCTTTGTTGTGGGGTAATGATGGGCTCTTCATTACTCCATGGTTTCCAGATTTCAATCCAACAAATATGGTGGTCTCAAAATTTTCGATTTGGGTGAGACTCCCAAATCTCTCTCTTTCCTTTTGACACCAACAATTCCTAGAGGATATAAGGAATACCTGGAGCAAATTCTAAAATAGGGATTGCAGAAGAACAAAGACACGTATCTACACTTTTGGTAAGATTTGTGGGGAAATCAATCTCAACAAAGGACTACCAAATCATATAAATTTAATACACAAATATCTTTTGTGATCCCAAGTCCTTGATTACGAGAACATGAAATTTAGATGCAGGAATTGTTTCCAAACCAAACACTTACAGAACACATGTCCATAGACAAAAAAGAACACAAAAAAAATAAAAATTCACATAAGCCAAGGGGATGGCAGTTCACAAATCTGCAACTATTTGAAGATGTAGAAGAAGAAACTATGATAATTCAACCAAAGAATAAGTGGGTATTCAGGGGATTCATGCCACTACTACCCCCATACAAGGTGGTTTTGATAAATTAGTGATTTAGGAAATAGATAATCAGTCTTCAAAATAGTCCCTGGATGCTGGCATGCCTTGTCATGAGAGTGTCCATAGTCCTTGGAGGTGGTAGGCCCATAGAATGGGAGCTTCCAAAGGTCAAGATGTCTAAAAATTTAGTAAGACCCAAGGGTTGGTTACCAGAAGTGTTGGGATGGTTCTCAAGGGTCCTGTAGCTAATTTGGAAAGTTTGTAAGTTGTGTTTCCCTAGATTCCACTTCCTTAAGGTCACATGGGAGGTTGAATCTAGTCATAGTAGCCTTTTGTCATATGTTTAGCCCGGTTGTCCAGTTACTTGCGTAGATGTGGGAGGAGTGTGTTATAGAGTGGTATTAGAGCATGGTTCACCCCTCGGACTAGATGGCTGGTGTGCTGGTCATGCATTCATGTAATTTTCATGTGTGTTAATCATTCTTGTGGTTTATATGCTTGTTGCATACACATGGTGTCCCCAATGGCTGTAGTGATGTTGCTATATGAATGAGGATGTTGTCGTTATTAAGTATGTCGTCATGACCGTATTATTGGTTACATGTTGTTTATGTTTGTGTATTGTCAGTGTACGTTGGTATGGTTTTTGTTGTCATGCATGAGGTCATGGTATGTGTAGTTGATATGCTCATGCATTGATGACTGGACTCTAGCTAAATTGGTGGTCACATGGTTATGTTCTTAGGTATTATATGTACATATGTTGTCACGATTATGTTATACATGTAGTACGTTGATTGGTTGTTCTTGCAGATGAGATATCCTCCCTGAATTATGCTAAGGTACGTTGGTTTATTGTGATTTGGTTTAGCTGATATAATATGCAATGCAGGAGAAAGATCAAAATGCTAGAAAGATGGTAGACTACACAGAATATCCCTATGAATCAAATGAGAAGCATGGTGTTGGGCACCCTTCTGATTTGACAGACACGTTGAGAAGCTTGAAGGAAGAAATAAGGAGTTGTAAGTTAGATAATGACAAAATCATGCAGGCACGAGAGAAACAAGCAAAGGTCAATGCAATACTTTCTCAAAGTTTGTCATAATTGCAGCAAGAAGGGTTGTTTATTTGATTCAATCATTGTTAATATGACTGAATCACAACCATTAATTGTCAACCCAGGGTAGGTCTGTTTATTTCAAAGGATTATGCACTGTTTGTGGCGATACAATTCAGCAAGAGTAAAAAAAAGACAAAACAAATGTCGTTGAATTTAATTGCAGAAAGTAACACTCATGAATAAATCAAAAACATTCTACAGAAATGAAACCACAATTCATGTTACCAAGGAAAAGGTGTGCCACACACCACACCACTAACTAAGGCGACAGGCTGAATATTATGTTCAAATCAATCCTGTGTGACAACATATCAGAATCAAGAAAACATAACTAAATCCATTATGCAAATTACATGGTGACAAAAATAAATTCACACTTACTAAAAGGAACAATAATTAATCTACCACTATGCTACTATTGCCGCTACAATCCCTGCTAAAGAGGAGGGCCCTTCATCCTTAGTAGGGTGTAGGGATGAGATGGGAATTAGTAAAGTCTCAACACCACGTCTGTAAAAACATCATCAATGTTAGTATTTGTATTAAAATGTCTATGAATTACAGAAGCACAATAACGATACTATTCGTCCCGTTTATATGGAACTGAGTTCCCTTTATAAGTTTTACATGTCCAAAATAAGAAACAGACCAGTCATGAAAATCGCATGATTCTCATGTTGATCAATACCAAGAAAGAATAGACTCGTGCAACAACAACCACGAAATTTTGAAAACCAAACAGGTCGCTCTCCTGTAGTCCTACACTACTAACCTCTGTGCATTTATGGCACCCTATTAGTGCATGACTATTCATATGAACAAAAAGTTGAGGTAGAGCTTCACAATTCTTCGCCTATAGATGGCTACCTGTTCCTTGGCATCCAGAACACTAAAAATTTCCTAAAACGTCCTCCTAATTCTATGGCCATACCTAGTTCAGCCCAGATCATTAATGTTGCCTTCTCTTCATTCGCGTTCGCTAACTTCATGGCCATGTGCCATTCTATCTATTTTTTCATCAAATAAATAAAGGCACGCAACTACAGATCACCCATGTAAGAAATAGCACATGAAACCATGTGCATACTAACATTCTCACAAATTATATTATGGAGAAAAAGCTCGCAAAGCAAGCTTTGATCATGGAAATCATAGACACGAAAAACATAAAAAAGGTTCAGGTAGAGTTACCCACATATGGTCTATTTTCATAGACTACCTTCAACTGAAACAAGAAAAATCGTTCCCACAAAAAACTAGGTAGGATGGAGAGGGTCTTATACACCCTAACATATTTAGGGCAAGTTCATGCAACATGTGTTTATCATTCGTTAAATCCTGAAACTGCTACTGTAATAACTACAACTGCTCTTATTTCTTCTTCATAGTTTCCTATTTCCCCATCTTTCCCATTTTTCTGCCAATTCCTTCTCAACCCATTTCTCCTTGAGTGAGTTTACTAATTTTTTATATGCCACCAGCGAGATTGCTCCTTCCTGCAACAAGAGTGCCTGTTGTTTCCACTTCTGCAACTCTGATATCAATAAAATGTTCTCCGAGCACCATCCTAACTTAGGACCATGTGTTCCTTCACATGCAATATCACTTGGGGTGTAATAAAATCCCAAGGATTGATCTACTCCATTTCGACTGTTGGTTCTTGTGTAACAACAACGTAATTAACGTTTCTTGTGTAGAAGCCTCTTCTTTTTGTCCCTGGGTAGATTCTGCCTCTACTGTTGGTTCTTGTGTAACAACAGTGTCATCGGCAAGTTCTTGTGTATCAGCTCCTAGGTCACTACCCATGGGATGCTCCATTTCAGCTGTCGGTTCTTGTGTATCAGCAGTGTTGTCAATGAGTTCTTTTGTAATAGCTTCCCAGGGTTCAGCCTGAGTTTCCATCAAGATGGTTTTCGCAACACATAATTTATATCTAGTTTTTGCTAGGTTTATGATGCACACCGCACACACAAGACCTCGTGCAGAATCCACCCTCATCTTTTCCACTGCTTTTGTGAGGGTATCCAGGGTAGGGACCCTTGCTTCTGCTCCATTTCCTTCTAATTGTTGACTTAAGTTCTCATTTTCTTCTTCTAAATTTTTTATTTTAAGCAGTAAAAATTGAGTCTCATCCTTACTTGACAGAGGGTATTCTTCATGATGGGGATGTTCCCCTTCTATCTGCTTCCCCGTGTCCATGCTCAGTTCTTTGTTGGATGAAGGTGAAGGTTTTGATTGTGAACTGACTTTTACCCTTTTCTTTGGTATCCTACCGCCTATTGTCTTCTTCAATGATCTTTTATCGATCCTACCCTCCAAAGATTGGCCTCATTTTCTAGTCTCCCTTGCTTCCTTTGGGGCACTAAGGATTTTAGTTCACCTCTTGCATGAGGTCCTTGTCTTTGTACTCATGAATTCTTCCCAGCTTCTAACTTATCATCCTAATGCATCCACTATGATCAATTTAATAAGACCGTGATTAGTGACACAAATTTCTATGTGTGCAGTAGTTTTTACAACCGCAGACATATCCCTGATGTTTTCTAACAAGAAATAGGGAAGGTTAACCAGCTACCTATGCCGCAGGGGGTTTAGTAGTGAAAAATGGTAGTTAAACACGAATGTTTCCCTTCCTTCACAAGTAATGTAATTGATAATATACAGGGAACCATCTCCCCATGGTTGAGGGAGTGACGATCTATTAATTCCCCTACCCTTCTTCTTCAATTGTTCCTTTCCTTGAAGGAATTCTGCCTTAAGAGAGGGGTCATTTCTTTTTCTTCCAAACCACCATTTCCCCACATTCTATAGTGATGTCACACGAGTAATCACTTCTTCTATCACTTCTAGATTTAACCCCGAACTTCCATCTGGTTTCTATGCAGGTTCCAAGAGAATTCCATGGCCACAAGCTCCTGTGATCCCTTGAGTCATTCGAAAAACTTGAACCAACCCGCTTCCTTAAAGACCTGACATGCCTTAAGGAAATTATCCAATGCTTCAGTCAAATTGGGCTCTTGTCAGATTGTTGCTCCTCCCATCTCTATCCCAGCACCCTGTATTTTGCTCTTGCTCTGAGAATTTTGGAATGAAGGTGCAATGCTTCACTAAGGTTTATGTTAGGGCAGTGAAATAGGCCATAAAACGAGGAATTCGGGTTAGGGAGGATCATACTATACATGGTATGGTTTCATTATTGGACTGAATCATGGAGATCTGGCGTTAAATGCATTTTAATTCTTGGCATGATCCAAATAAAGGGATAATGATAACAAAGTTTTAATAATGATTACTGGCTTTAAATTTGAGATCATAAATTACGAAATGACCCATCCTTTCCCCCAAGTTTAATGTGATGTCCGTCCTCGACCATCTAAAGAGATACCAAATTAATTTCCATGATTTTTCAATAAAGGGAGGAAGTGATATACCTTTGCATGATGTACCTGGCGTGATGTGGAAAGAAAGGACTGGTGACAACAATCTGTGATATAATTAATTCCAGTGATGATGTGCTAGTTATATGAATTTCTCCCATGACATAGCGTTGATGAATACTCTCTCTTCTATACATTGTGGCCAATGATTTCACTGATGTGACTGCTTAAAGGTTGACAGTTGTTACACATGTAACAACAGGCCCAATTTCGAGCTATTTCTATAGTCGTTTCTTATTGACATGATTCTTTAAAATACTTAAAAAACTAATTTAAAAACATATTCTAATAGAACTTGTAACAACATAAAAATTGAATATGTATGAATTACATAATGTTGTTATAGAGGAAAAATAAATGTGCAGCAGCTGCCACATAATGGTTTTCAACTGTCATGATCGGTCTTTATGCACCCCAGAAGACGTTTTCATAGTGAGATCTTTGTTTATATGTTTTTTTTTTGCCTGGTTGTAACAATTGCCAACAGAATCTAGTTTTCAGATGTTACACTTATTAGAGAATTAAGAAATTGGAAGCAAAGGGGAATTATCCCCTACCTTCGTAATCTGAAGATTAGAATCCATGACAATGTTCATTAATGATTCCTTTGAATCAGATTTGTGATATAGCCAAAGATAGTGCCCATTAGCAAACAATGGTGTCCTAGCACTGTCAATGGTTACTAAATTTACAGTCTCATTGTCGAAGGCTATGTCAAATTCATAAGGACCTAGCCACCTGGTGCAGAGCTTCCCTTTAAAACCCTTAAATCTTGAATCATATAATAGAGCCCAATCTCCTTTTTGAAATTTCTTCTTTTTAATCAATTTATCATGCCACCTAGCTCTTTGTTGTTGGACAATGTCTATTTTTTGAATGGAAGCTAACCGTTTCTCATCTAGTGCTATAACCAGATCCAAATTTACTTGTAGCATTGTTCTTAATGTCTTAATTTCAAAGTCTATAGGAAACAGAGGATTTTTACCATACACTAATTTGTATGGTGAGAACCCTATAGTATTCCTCCATGTAGTCCATGTGCCCACAACGCTTCTGGAAGTTTATCAACCTAATTTCTTCGATGGCTAGCTACGATCTTGGTAAGATTTCCCTCAATAACCTTTTTGGTGCTTTCCACTTTGCCATTTTCTTTTGGATGATAAGGCGAAGTGATTCTATGACATATTTTGTATTTTTTATCCAATTTCTAAATCAAATGAGATGTAAAATTGGGTCCTCCATCTGTCACTATTTCTCTAGGTACTCCAAAGTGGAAAAAAATATGTTCAAAAAAGAAGTATGGAACAACCTACTCTATGGCTCTGATTAATGCTTTCGCCTCAACCCATTTTGTGACATAGTCTTTGTAGAACACAATGTAGGATTTCTGTGGAGATGATGGGTTAATTGGTCCTACAAAATTTAGGGCCCATTTCTCAAATGGTTCTAAAACTATTTGAGGTTGCAACCACTGATGAGTCTCATAAATGGGTAAAATATATGGACCTTAATACACCTCCATCTTACTAAAATCAACTTCTCATAATTCTTTACATGTTTTAATTATATTTTGCTTAATGGGATGAGTAAAAGTAAGATGTCATGTCTAGTGGTATAATGTGCATTGATTGCAGGTTTTGGGAGAAAATTGTGGTTAATTAGGGTGCAGGAACTTGAATGAGACAAGAAGGAGAGATTATAGGATATATGATCTCCCTCATTAACTCCTCACTCACTCAAATATCCCTCAATCAAATCACACCAGATCGGAGTTGCAAGCAGCCGAATCATGAGGATCATTGGCACCCAAGCCAATGACAGTTAAGAATGAGTTAATCACAAGATTGGGAGCCAAGCCTCCTTAGATTTAAGGAATTCGTTGGCAATTTTAGTTGTACAAATAAAGAGGCCCAGAGCCTCATTAGGATTTGGATTTTTTGTGCAAGATAGGTAAGCAGTTTCCAAGTTGAAGGATTGTGACCAAACACTTTTATGTATTTTTGATGTGTTAATGAAAATGAGTAGCATTCCCTTGATCTGGCACTGAGTTGACTCAAAGGGATGAAGCTCTTGGGTTAGGGCCCAAACCTAGTAGTAGAGGCTCATCTTACTGTTCATGTATGCTTAGGTTATCTCATAGTTAGTTGTTAAACTGATTTTGGTGTTGTTAATTTGCAAGTATTGGTAGATTTGATTAGTTTTCTTCCATTTGTGAATAGCTCTAATAGGAGCATTATAGAGATAAGAAAATATTCAAAAAAAGGCTTATAATAGGTGGATCTTACCTCATTCCTCCCTTCTAGGGACCATGGCTTGAGGAACAATTCCCATTCAGCCCAAAAAAGACAAAAGTTTGGTTTCTTATGAAATTTAGGGTTTTTTTGCTAATTAGGTCATCATCTTTCAGTTTTAGAAGCAATTGGCATTTCTGATATCTTAGGTCTTGCATTAAAATTCATGTTTCTTACATAACGGTTTCACACATTCCCATGCATAAACTTGACAAATAAATGATGAAAATTATGTTTTCTTCTCTTTTGGTAAACCCTTCTTGTTTTGAGATGAATTTATGGATAAATGTAAGCAATGATGTATATGTTGTAGGAGTTTCTGCATTGCAGGAATACCTTATATCATTAGCCTCATCCAACCCATATCCACCCATGAACACCAAAAGCCACTAAGTTCTCAATTCGAGTTATCGTTTTACAAGGAAAACTTGCCATGCTTATTGAGCAAATCCAACCATAGTAAAGCTTTAGTTTGAGTTCTGAGTGGGTGCTTACCACTCCCTTGCCTTATTTCCTCCTTACTCACCTTCTTCGAGCTCCATACAACCTTTCAAACCACTCCCTATGCTTTCGATCTGTTCCTATAGGAAAACAGGGGATCCTGTAGGTAAACTAGGACATCATGTAGGAAAACCTGTAGTGGCCTGTTTTGAGCTCGAATTGTGAAAAAAGCATCACTAAAGTTAGGAGTATACCCTTGCTTACCTCCCAAGACATCTAAACTATTGCACTCATCTCCCTCCACACCTATCTCACCTGCCATGTAACTAAGAAGGATTAGCATTTACATTTTTAAAAAAAGATGAAGAGAAAAAAGGTATTTATATTCATTCATGCACACAACAGTTAAGAGCTTGTTTAGATCAGACTTCATGCTTAGGCTAGTTAAGACTTTACATGTGTTAAATTAGAGTTCTTTTTCAAGAAAGGTATATTAACAAATAGCTAGAAGAGTTAGGTGTTTTGTAGGCATTTCTTTTGGTCTTTCTTTTTCCCGGGGAGAAAATATCATAATTTCATTAGTTGTTGAAATTACATGCTGTAGATGTCCTTAAGCATATGCAAACTGTGACCGAAGTCAGCTAATAAGTAGTTAAGAAATAATTACAAGATAGACCCAGAGGGGTATACTATGTTATTGTGCAGTTACATACCAAAATATCACCAAGAGGTGATGATTGTTCAAAACCAAAACTGTTAATTACATCATTTACAAAATTGGATTTATAATAAAAAATATGCTAAAAAGATTAGGGGTTGTCCCCCCACTGAAGTTCCCTGTCTATGTATGGCCTGTGATAATACTGATAAATTCTTTCTGGTGTGTGTTCAGAGATCAACCATTCTCCTTGAGAACGATTTGTTTCATCTTTTGAAAGCTTTTCCGCATTTTCATTACACTCCCTGTAGATGTGAGAGCATGAAATATGGTCAAAATGTGTTTATAAAAAACCAATTATATCCATAATAGATCTGAGTGAAAATGCATGGCATGTAGCTGTGTTGTTAAACCAGTTCATCACATTCTTGGAATCCCCATATATTTGTATATATCTGCACTATTTTAGGATAGCAAAATAAATCAGATGTCCAAGAGAAATCAGTTCAGCGAAATTGTTTGTGCCTTCGCCCAAACCCCTGCAAATCTGAAAAAAATGTGAATCTATGAGATGGAAAAGAATGCCACCCTCATAGCCCTGTGCTTAAGTAGCTCCATCAAAATATGCCCAGGGCTTGGATTTTTCAACCTATTACTGATTTATGATCCTGGGCCAGTTGTTGTTCTCTTCTGCTGGGATTTCCTCGTAGCCCGAGAAAAACCTTTGCTGGAATCATGGCCCAATTTACAAGCTTGTCTTGAAAAATAATGAAGTTTCGCCCCAGCCAAATATGCTAGGAGACCAGGAGGGGTAGATTTCTTAACTTTGGATCATTTTGTTCTCCCCACCAGATGTCCCAGGCATTTGGAACGTCTGCTCCTTTCCAGATTTGGTTTATATAGAGTGATATAAGAACTTGCACCCAGATCATCTTTGTAATAGGGCAATTGAGGAATAGATGTTGTGTCTATTCCTCCTCCTGATGGCAAATAACACACCAAGTAGGTCTAGTGAAGGCCTTCTTCCTTAGATTTGTTCTAGTGGGTGATTTCTTTCAGTCTTTCATTACTGCAGTAAGTAGAATTGCAAATCTTTCAATTAGGGTAAAAGTTTCCTCTCTCAATTGGTAATCAAACTTCTTCTAATCAATATAAGGCTAGTTTGAGAAACCCTAGTGGTATATCGCCCCAGATCAATAGTGACAAAGAGTGGACCCATTACATCTATTTGTGTATACAAAATTGTCACCTCCAAGTTTGTACGAACCCCGAGTTGATGAAGTAAATTTGGTAGCCCGAGGAGTTGCAGCATCCTTGCTGCAATATTGGTGCTCATCACTTTTTGGCACCGTTTCTAGGGAGGTGTTTGAGTAGATGTGATTTCTGCATTCTTTCTTCCATTTCTTATCTCTTTCATTCTAGTATTAGTTCCATTATGCAAAGTAGTTGTAAGTTGGTTTGATTTTCTTTCCATTTTGCAATTGATTCCATTCAGCGGTTAGTTGCAATTGAGTTTGTCTTTTCAATTTTGTAATCAATCTTAAAGCTTCAAAAACAAAACAAAAACACTCCTTTCATGCCTCATAGGAATAGGGATAACTTAGGAAAATTTCTACCAAATACCCCCACCACTCCAAATAGCCAACCTTCTCTCTTCTCCAATGGCTGTGAATTAGAGGACCCCTTAGGCGAACAACCATAGATTTTTGAAGAGATTATAGGGGAAGAAGAAGAAACCATTCCAACTGACATAATGGATGAAAATAGAAATGAAAGGGGAGATAGAGAAATAATTGAGGGTGATTTTCCCATCAGAGAAACTAATGGGGATGCCAAGATGAAAAACATAAGCCCCTCTTCTCTTCCTCGGTTCTATGGTCCGACCTCAGAAGATCCAGATACTTTTTTGCTCAAATTTGTTGTCATATGCAGAACTTATGATTACACCTATGATGATCAGAAGTTGAAATTATTCCCATCGACTCTCAAAGATGCAGCCCTACGCTGGTTCATGAGTTTACTTAGGGATAGTATCACCACCTGGGCTCAGATGCAGCAAGCTTTCAACAACAAGTATAGAGAGTACTACAAGTCCAAAGATGCCAAAGAGGAAATTTTTAGAATGACCTTGGGACATGATGAGTCCTTAGAGGATTATGAGGAAAGATTACAGCTCAGCTATAAAAGGGTCAGGTGCACACTTGATCCTGATTCACTTAAGTTAGTACTTCTTAGGGGGATCAGGAAAGATCTCCTAGAAACCCTAAACCTGCTATCAGGAGGGGACATCTACCAACTACACTATGAGAATATCAATATTCTTTTCAAGAATCATTCTAGGCCAGCTAGAAAAAGGGGCGGGGTTAGTCAAATAGTATCCATCTCATCCTCTTCCAACACATCTATAAAATGTGAAATTGGGAACATGTTGGAATATTTTAAGAGTGAAATGTTGCAAACCCTTGCCCTGCAAATGGACACTATGCAAATTAAGAGGAATCAGGAGGAAGAAAAGAGAGCATTAGCCATCTTCTACCCTAGATGCACAAGGAGGCACCCTATGAATGAATCTCCATTGAAACTTATAGAAATCTTCTTGGCCTATAAGGAAAACCACTCCACAGAAAAGTGCCATTCTCTGTCTGGACTAAAAGTTGTGTATCAGGAAACTGAAGGGGTGACTGAACAACTATTCTACATAAATCAAAGGAGGCCTCATGGACCTCGACCATACCAGCAAGGCCTGCATGGGTCATCCTATTCATATTACAACCTTAATCAAAACACATCAATTCCCTCTTGGTTCCCACCTACTCATCCCTCTTGGTCTACACCTCCTCCCTGGTATTTTACACCTCAATATCATTCCCAGCTGACTAACCAGCCATTTTAGCCATATACTCCTCCCCAACCTCATTGGAATGCACCACCATAGGGGTGGAGGCCCCCATACAAAAAAACACCAAATTTATTTCCTTCACCTCCATCTTAACCACAAATTTTACACCCTGCTCCACCTAAACAACCTCAGATGCCTACCCAACCAAACCTGAACCCGAACAATAGTCAGGCACAACAGGTCTACAATGGAGAGACATCCTACCTTGCTTATGTTGTGGAAATTCATGAAATCAACCGTAGGTATGGGAGAGTGCTCCTAGATAACCAACCTCCATCTCCACCTAGGAAGAGTGAGGAGGAAAGAGAGGAAAGTATGCCTAAAGTAAATCCACCAACCTTTCCTGAAAGATTAACCCATCTAGTCCAACATACCCCAGAAGAGAATGAACTTCTAGGTGAGTTGAAAAATCTGTGTCAAAATCCCACTTCTCCAAGCTATTAAAGATGTACCCATTTACAACAAGCTTATTAAAGAGAAGTGTTTCAAACTTCTAGGAAGGCGAAAAAGAGACACCCCTACCATTAACGTCATTGGACAATTGTCCGACTTAATGTTGGGGCAAGTAATTTTCCCAAAGTATTCAGACCCTGGGAGCCCTATAGTAGATGTACAAATCGATGGCATCATAGACCCCCATACCTTGATTGATCTTGGGGCTGCCATCAATGTAATGACTAAGGACACTACGCTTAAGCTGAATCTATAGAGATGGTTAAGAAAGAACATGGTAGTCTTGCAGCTTGCAGACTGATCCATAGAAGCCCCTGAGGGGTTTGTTGAGGATGTGATGGTCTCCATTGATTCCTGGGAATACCCTACGACTTCTTATTTCTCTAGCCTAAGACCAAATTTAATGGTTATCCTCTCATCCTTGGGAGGCCTTGGTTAGCCACTATCGATGCCTACATTAGCTGCAAGGCTAGAAATATGACTATCAAAAATGGGCATGCATCCAAGAAGTTGGTCTTGTACCCTCCTGATTAGCCATCTCTAGAACATGACTTAACTTTATGGCTAGAAGAGGAGGAAGAAGATGAAGTATACTCCTCCCAAATCTATACCCTAGAAACTGCCATAGGAGGAGGGCAACCTGATGAAGATGATTTGATTGAACACATCCTCCAAAATCAAACTCCGAACACCATGTCTTTGAAGTAAGTAGTGAAGGAAACCAAGGACAGTCATCAGATTAATGTATGCTTAGCTGACTCAAACCCTATTCGTGTGAAGAAAATATAATTCATCCCTGAAAGAGCATTGAAAATCAACCCCTCTCTCCATACACCAAGAATAAGAGTTATGTAATATGTTAAGAGAGAATTTGGATGCCTTTGCTTGGAATTACAAATAAATGAAGGGAGTGCACCCCTCGATGTCTACTCACCACATTTACATCAAGGAAGTTTGCAAACCAGTCCAACAACCCCAAAGGAGAATGAATCTAGCTCTCAAGGATCTAGTCAAATAAGAGTTGTAGAAGCTGTTAGATGCAACATTCATTTACCCTATCTCGGATAGTCAGTGGATGTCCCCTCTGGTGTTGGTTCCAAAGAAAAATGGAAAGTGGGGGATTTGTGTCGATTACCGAGAGCTAAACAAAGCCACAAAGAAGGGTCATTTTCCTCTACATTTCTTTGACCAAGTGCTAGATGGTCTGGCAGGAAAGAATTTCCTCTCTTTCTTGGATGGTTTCACCGAGTACAATCAAATCTAAATCAGCCCAGAGGACCAGGATAAAAACACCTGCACCTGTCCTTGGGGTAATTTTTCTCATAGGTTCCTCCCTTTTGGTATATGCAATGCCCCTGCCACTTTCCAGAGTGCAGTGTTGAGTATCTTTGCAGAACCAGTCCATGATGTAGTAGAAATTTATATGGATGACTTCACACCCTATGAGTGTGATTTCCAGGAGGCTCTCTCTAACCTTGGTAAGGTGCTAAATAAATGAATTGAAATGAACTTATCCTTTAGTCCCAAAAAATTTGAGTTCTTGATGACTGCAAGGACTGTTATAGGTCACTAAATATCCCAGGAAGGAGCAGAGGTAGACCCAAATAAGATAGCCATCATCAAAAGGGTCTTGACTCCACAGAAATAGAGGGATGTCAGAATATTTTTAGGTTTAGTGAGATACTATAGGATATTTATAAAACATTTCAGCAAGTTAGCTTCTCCTGTATTTGGGTTATTAGCCAAAGACTCGAAATTTTTATGGTCAGAAAGTTGCCAAGAAGCCCTAGACACCCTAAAGGACAAGTTGACTACTGCACCTATTCTCCAAGGCCCAAATTGGGCTCTTTCTTTTCATATTCATGTTGATGCCTCTCACTAAGCTATAGGAGCATCTCTAGGCTAGATAGATGACAAGCTACCTTATGTCATTTACTTCATCAGTAAGAATCTATTGAAAGTCAAGTTAAAGTAAACAAAAACTGAAAAAGAGCTCCTATCTGTTGTGCATTCATTGAATAAAATTAGACATTATATTACTAGTTACCAAACATTTGTATATACCAACCATGCTGCAATTAAATACTTGATGAATAAACCTGATGTAAATGCCCAGATTATCAGATGGTTACTTTTATTGCAACAATTTGATTTAACTATTATTGATAAGCCTGGCAAGGAGAATCTAATTGCAGATTTTTTTTTATCCAGATTGACTTTGCTTGCAGGGTATGAAGGAATGGTTGATGATCATATACCACATGAAAATTTATTCACCATTTCAGTTCTCTCTCCATGGTTTGTTGACATAGCAAACTACTTGGTATTTGCATTGTTCCCTCCAAATATGTCCTCCAATGAAAAGAGAAGAATCATTAGAAAAAGCGACCCATTCACTTGGATTGGGGGAAACCTCTTCAAGCTAGGTCCAGATCAAATTCTAAGAATATGTGTCGGGGAGGAGGAAGTCTTTGATATCCTTCTGGCTTGTCATGATGGGCCTTGTGGAGGTCCCTTTGTAGCCAAAAGAACAATATTCAAGGTACCACAAGCTAGTTATTACTAGCCCACTCTTCACCAATATGTAAGGAGGTATACCAATCAGTGCGATCAGTGCCAAAGAATTGGGAAACCTACCCCAAGGGATGAAATGCCTATGCAACCTCAAGTGACTTTCGAACCATTTGAAAAGTGGGGCACGGATTTCACTGGGCCCACTGACCCTCCATCCAGACAAAAGAAGTACATCATTATGTGCATTGACTACTTAACAAAATGGGTTGAAGCCAAAGCCATCAAAGTAGCAACAGAAGAAAAAGTGGTTGAATTCTTAAGGGATAATGTGTTTTATAAGTTTGGGTACCCTAGAGAGTTGGTCATTGATCAAGGAAGTCAATTTACATCTCACATGATTGAAAATTTGTTAAGCCATCACAAGATCAAGCACAAAAAATACACCCCTTAATACCCACAGGCTAATGGGCAAGTGGAGGTAACCAACCGAGCATTGGAAGGCATTCTAACCAAGGTGATTAGTAGAAACAGAAAGGATTTGGCAGAAAAATTAGTTGAGCCCACCTGGGCCTACAACACCACCTGGAAGACCACCACTAGCTTCACTCCTTATGAGTTATCTTATGGGAAGAATGCCCTATTGTCCATTTAATTTGAATACAAAACCTTAAGGATGGTAGCACAAATGGATCTAGATATCACAAGGGAAAAACAAGAAATATTACTCCAACTGAATGGGATAGATGAATTTAGGATGCAGGCCCTCCTGCACACAGAAGTGACTCAAGCTCAAAGGAAAATCTAGCATGACAAGAATATAAAAAACAAGCAGTTTCAAGAAGGTGATCGGGCTTTGTTGTATGATTCCCAGTACAAATATTTCAAAGAAAAGTTAAGGACTAGATGGTTAGGGCCTTATGTAATAGAAAAGTGTCATGATAATGGTTTTGTTCAAATAAGAACCATTGATGCAGAGGTTATCCCTTTGCTTTTCAATGGGTACAAATTAAAAATCTACAAAAAGCCCTTATCAAAGCAAGAATTCATCAATAGCATCAGCAAGACAATGATGGTCGTCGAGCAAGTCTCAACTTCCACCCCACCAAGTCCCTAAAGATAAAAATAAAAATAAATAAATAAATAAAGAGACTCAGGGGAAAACCTCCATGAAGCACATGTGATTTGAAAAGATCATATGTTAAAAGTGAAGTAGAATTGATTATCACAATAGCGAAATGAATGTTAACTTAAAGTGCTGAAACTATGAGAACTGTTTGAGAAGAAATAATTTATGATAGATGATAAAACATAAGCAAGATTCAAAACAGAAGTGAAAACAGAAAATACACAGTGATATCAGACATCAATATTGATTACGGAGTTCATCGCTGATGGGCTGTGTCTCTGGGTCCACTTTCAAGATGGGCGATCGCTTTATTAGGATTGATTCTGAAGAGGTTGATTACACAGAAAATTGACCAAGCTAAATGTGCATGCAGACACTTCTGGTCACTTTCATAAGAAATCCCTCTAAACCATCTTTCCAATGCCTATCATGGTTCCCAATTTTGACTCAGGATGCTCCTGTTACACTGAAAACAAGACAACCTCTAACCTCTAGAATCTACACACAAAACTTCAAAACCACTCTAATTCTCTTCAATGAGAAAAACAGCCTTTTAAAACCTTGCAAGTGCACTCTAACCTCCTTAGGCTGATTTCGAGATGAATGAGTTGCAATTAGGGCTCATTTTCCCTCGATCTTGTCATTGTTTGACACATAGGGATAAGGCTACATGGTCATCGAATTAAATTTGCACCAAAACTCCAAAAAAAACCAAAATAGACCTTAGGTTAGGCGAAAAAAGTTAGTGGTTAGCTAACTAGGTGGAGGAGGGTGACAACACATGTGTCCAGGAAGATGTGCCTCACGGTTTGTACGCCGACGTTTTGTTGTTTATTAATGGTCTCCTGTGTGATGGTTGTGTTGCGCTCACTTGCCTCGGTTTACTCCACAGTCTTTGATGCAATGAACTGCAACCCCGACTGCCACGGTAACCGCCCCTGCTCACATGCCAACTACGGTCAGACCTCGATGCTTTTAGACCGACGGTTAGGCATTTCTATCCATCACGATGAATGCTAATTGTGTGGTGTTCACATCTGTGGTCAGGCTGCGGTTAACTCCAATGCAGTTAGAGGCCAGCGGTCAAGACTGTTATAGCATATTTGTAATATTTTGTATTGGTTTTATAATATGGTTTGTTTGAATAGTCTGAGAGGGTTATAACATAGGTTTTATGTATTTTAGTACATTTATAATTGTTTTATTACATAGGTTATAATGTAACATGGTTTGATAGGGTTTAGGACTTAGGGATTAATGTATTAGGTCATGGTTTAGACTTTAGGATTGATGTTTTCCTCCATAGATTTTAGAGCTAGGGTTTTGTCATAGGTTTTAGCTTTTACATAAAAAACCATTTACAACCAATTGTCACAAAATGACATTCAAACCCACACACATATCTTTGACACAAAGCTACATTTGCGACGACATCACATGACGACAAATCCATCGACAACCAAATCCAGCGAGGCAAATGAAAAAACCATGTCGATGACCAAATCTTGGTGGAACTGATGACAACCAACATGTCAACAATCAGGTATCAAAAAATATCACCATGAAAACCATAAACATTATCGAACAACGTGAACCATAAACATCACTGTTGAAGCTGATGACACTGGACCTGAATACTGATGTCGAAACTGAACCTATGTAACTGATCTGACGAGATCCTCCTGGATCAGCATGAGTATAATTGTTGGGTTGAAAACCTCTTGAGGCAGCCCAAGAGTGTTAAAAAAAATATAAGAATAAAATATCTCTAGGTGAAAACCTCTTTTGAGGCACCTATGGCAAGCAACTAGGATGAAAACCTCCTTGGACATAGACTAGTTGTTTTTCAAAAAAAAAAGAAGAGAAAAAATAGAAAAAGATACAAAGATGACAATTTTGTTTTGCAGGTCTACAACAGGAAGATAATAACATCATATAGAGGACAAAAAGACCTACAAAAACTATGTTTTACTCCACCCATCTCATATCCTCCATTATCCCCCTAGTCTTCTATCTATACTCCACTCCAGATCATTTCAAACAGTTCTGTGTTTTCTACAGGATTCCATATAATACTACAGGAGTTTCCTGTAGGAATTACAGGAGGTCTTGAAAACCACAAGAAGAGCAGTCCAATGGCAAGGTGGCGACACAATCCTGTGTTTGAAAAAAAAAAAAAAAACCATTTACATCACCACACCACAGCCAATACCTTTCATAACCATGTCGCCCATGTATCCATCAAAGAAATCAAGTTCAAAGAAAAAATTACCAAAAAACTAGAAAAGAGGAAAAAAGGAAAGAGGAGGCATTCCCAAAAGAAGAATCCCTCACTTGTCATTCCATAACCCCATTCTCCACTCATTTAAGCACCCCTTCTACTTCAAGGCCGAGGAAAAATGCTTGAGTTGAAGCGAAAGGCAACTACAGGACATCCCTTAGACATCCTGTAGGAAATCCTGTAGCAACCTATCCCACAAAAGAGACCACAAATATTGTATCCATCTTCAACATAAGGACTACAAGGATGAGAAAGCTCCTCCAGAGCTCAACAGTAGCAGGAAGATCAGCAGCAATAAGGTTCAACACATGTACATCATCAAAAGGAACAAGTCATCAGGAGAGGAAATATATAGTTGAAAATATGCAGCTAAATAGAATAGCAAATTGGCATCACTCTCCAGCATGCATCATAAACAAAGAAAAAGACCCAAAGGTATGTCATCTTACCAATACTCCCTCACAAGTATGATATGGTTAAAACTATAGGAATAATGCAGGATTTGATTTTATAAGTGAAGGTGGTCAGTTAACTGGCCACCCTCGGTCAGATAATGAGAAGAAAAGCATTAGTCCACTACACACGTGGCAAGGTCAAATCAAAGCAAAAAGCAGAATGAATCAAAAAATGGTTAAGTTGTGGAGAATAAGAGTGGGATATGATTACGAGGCAAGGTGATATGATGAACTGATAGTGGGATCAAAGATCCAAAAGAAGATACTCGTACTTGGCCAGCCAACGCATCACCCAGCACAATCATCCATAAATAGAAATAAACATTGACTCCCATACGAAGAAGGTAAAGGTAACTTCGAGGAGACATTGAAAGAAGAGGTTACTCTTGAAATTCCTGAAATAGCACCTACAAGAAATAGTCAGCATCTATAGCAAGCAGGAGACCTACAGGAAACCTACAGGATACAGGGAGATTAGCCTACAGAGCTATCAGTGAACACTAAAGGCATCTCGAATCAAGGGTTATCATCACCAGAACATAGAAAAGGGAGGTAGACGCCATACCTTCTATATTTTCCATTTAAAAATAAGAAATCCTCAATTCTATTGAGAATTTGTAGTGCATATAAGGATAGAAAGATTGCATTGCATGTCAATAAAGGTTAAACTCAAAAATTTCCTTACCTACCAGAAGTCTTGAACTATACCCACTCAAACCTCAAGAATTACCAAGGAAATATGATAAGACGTTTCAATAAAAGAGAACCCACCAACACAGCAAGAACCCACCAGCATCCTCCTGTGGTGGAATTTTTTACAAGGAACCAATAGATGGGGTTCTTTGAGAAGATGAGAGAATACAATGATGATGTGGCTAGAGAATTTTCCATGTCACTCAAACTCCTCACTAAAGCCAGTGTCATTGTTGTAGTGAAGGGTTTGTCAGTAGAAATTACCCCTGAGATTATAAGCAAGATAACTACACTCCCCCTAGGGTTACAATGGAGAAAAGAGGACAAGACTAACAACACTATTGCAAAGAAAAGTTTCGTTTTTGAAGGAGAAGAACCAATTGAAGACAAAAATGGGGTTATAAGGGAGATAATTCCATACCCTTGGAATGAAGTCAGTCATCACATCATCAAATATATCTCATGTGAAGGCACATACAGTGTAGTGTATGGATACCACTTCAGACTCCAAGAACTGAGATTTGGAGAGAACACACCTCCTCATAACAGACTGAGTATACCATTATTCTTGTTACAATCCATGATAGACATGAGCATCAAGGTACAAGAGGGAAAGCATCAACAACTAACCCATCATGGGTTGATCAAACTCATCCTTGAAGATGCTCTACATAACTTAAGAATCCATATTTCATGGACAACATTTGCAGATATGTAGGAAGAAGGAAAAATTCAAGCCATTGAGTATGACAGAAGACCTACTTCTAGTGAGTGAGAAGAAGAAACAATGGATGTAAAGGAAGAAGAAATAGAGGAGGAAACAAAAGAAGAAACAAATGAGAAGAATGAAGAAACAGAGGAAGAGACAAAAGAGGAAAAAGGAGACAAAGAAGAGGATGAAAAAGGAAGTGGAAAAAAGGATGAAGGACAAAAGGATGAACAAAAGTTTTCAACTCAGAGTAGGGAAGAAGAAGAATCACCAAGAGTGTCTCCATAGCCTACAGAGAAAGAGGCAGCATCTTCTCTAATTTCCCTAAGTACACCTATCAAATCAAAGGGAAATAGACAAAGACAAACTCCACTTTACTAAAAGAACACGAGGAGTAGACAAGGGAGACCTCAAACACCTACCAAAACTCCAATTGTCATAGAGGACTCACCAAAACAACAAGAGAAAGCAGTCCCTCTAGGGAAAAAGGAAGGAGAAGGAACATCAAAACAAGCTTCTCCCAAGTCTCCAATCACCTATGTTAGGAGGTCGGTCACTAGGTTAGCCTCGACAAAAGGAAAAAGGTATCCTACAAGAGAGACAATGAAACCTATAGGAAGCAGGGACAATCCTACAGGAAACCCTGTCAATCCTACAAGAAACATAGAAAAGAGACTAGGAAGGAATTACTCAAGAAGAAATAGAGGAAGAGGCCCAAGAACTGAAGGAACCTAGCCCACAACCAAACCTTAGCTCCTACTACAAATTCATTGAAGGAGATAGGGTGATACCACAAAATTTTTCCATTCCTCTATCCTTTGAACTTGAAAAAGAGAGGGCAAGGACACATAGGTGGATGAAAATTGCTAAATAAAAAAGGGTATAGGATGTAGGCCACAAGGAAGAGAAAT
This sequence comes from Pinus taeda, assembly GCA_000404065.3. Classification (NCBI taxonomy): domain Eukaryota; kingdom Viridiplantae; phylum Streptophyta; class Pinopsida; order Pinales; family Pinaceae; genus Pinus; species Pinus taeda. The sequence continues at coordinate 36,520 of APFE031590203.1, read as the reverse complement.
TGCAAGAAATGGGTAGAGAAATAAGTAGCATAATAGACAGAGAAGCAATAATGAAATCTCAGTTAGAGGCTGAGAACACATGGTTAAGGAAGAAACTACAAGAAAAGGAAAGACAATTGGCAACTATGGCCAGTTTATCTGTGGAAGCAATCCAATGCAAGATGCCAACAAAGTCAACTGCCTTATACCTCAAGGAACAATGGCTACAATTCCATATAAATACCCTAGCACAAAGAGGAACTATGCCTTTCCAAGACTACAGACAATTCATTGACCTCTGTGATCAAAGCACCCTGGAGGATAGAACAAAGGTATCTGAGTTTTATCCACATAATTTAGCTTTGACAAATTTAAATGTGTGGGACCCAAATCCAAAGCTAGGGGATTTACAATTAATGGCCTTGGCATCTTGTATGAATCATGAGGAGGATAGAGCTACATAAATGAAAAAAGGTATTGGCAAAAGAAGAAGCAGAACCCCTTATGATCAGAGTAGGACAATCTAACCCAATGGTTGTCATCAACACTCAAAATCTCATTGTAAATGATCCCAAGCTTGCACCAAGGTACCTTGTTGTACAAGAACAGGCAATCACACATTTTAAATACATGCTAATATTGCTAGGAGATGATAGCCATCAAGCCTGCCAAAGGAGATGGAACACCTTACCTTACAGCCTAAAAATTAGAGAGTATCATTCTCCTAACGAAATGAGGGAGGCATTAAATAGAACCCCAATGTATAAGAAAGAATTACAAAGACTCAAAGTCAATTGGATTGGCTTGAATATAAGTCCACCATTACTTTTAGGTATGTTGGAAGGAAAAAAAGAAGAAGAAAGAAAGCAGTGGGAGGAGATAGAGAAGAATGCAGGGTTTTATTCACAGGAGGATGAGACTACAACAGAAGCATGGAATATGAGGGAAGCCACCCGAGCAATGAAGGACGTGGACATAGATTGAGTTGCTCAAAGGATGAGCAACACTTTTAGTAGGGGGTGATGATGAGGTTAATCAATGGGTAAAATATATTGACCTTAATTCACCTCCAACTTACCAAAATCAACTCTTCTCATAATTATTTACATGTTTTAATTATATTTTTCTTAATGAGATGAGTAAAAGTAAGATGTCATGTCTAGTTGTCTAATGTGCATTGATTGCAGGTTTTTGGAGAAAATTGTGGCTAATTAGGGCGCAGGAACTCGAATGAGACAATTAGGAGAGATTATAGGAGATAGGATCTCCCTCCTTAACTCCTCACTCACTCAAATATCCCTCAATCAAATCACACCAACTCAGAGTTGCAAGCAGTCAAGTCATGAGGATCATTGGCGATCTCCCTGCTGAAAAAGAAACATATGAAAAATTATAGAGTTTTAACTGAAAACTCCTTGTATAGTCAAATTCATGAATTTTTCATGTATATTATCAGCCAGGAATTGTTTGTAATTATACATGAATGCTGGTTACTAATATTTGTTGAAGATGGAAAGGAATCCAAGGATGGTTTCATCAACAGATTGGTCATTTGGATATCCCAACAAGTAGGAAATCAGAGAAATACAATGTATGGAAGCCTCGAGACACATGGAAGATGGGTAGGGTGGATTATTTCTTGGTAATTCTGCATCATCAGGTAAAACGATTTCAAAGATTTGGGCTCTCTGTGGAAAAGTTAACTTATGGTACAAATCCATAACTGTTGCTAGTGAAAAATGGCTGAGAGAGTCTAATTGAGGGATTAAGATTATCTGGTTTATGGTTTCAACAGAGATGGTGATTAGAATGTCTCCATTTTGAGCCACCATTACCCTTTTCACAGGGTGATATTTGGCTTGGCACCAATAAATTAGGTCAGGGAAATCATGAGTTTTTGGAAAGCTGAAGAAGGGTAACATTGATTCCCAGAAACTGATTGGGTCTTGTTGGTTAAGGTATTTTTGTTTGAGCCATAGGTGCAGTTCACGAAAATAGAACTCACACTTGGCATATGCAATCTTGAATAGGGAATCAACAAGGAGAACGTGGTCAAGATCAGGTTGGGTGGCAATAGCATTGCTTTCTTCTGTACTCTGATTTTTAGCTTTCCCTTTTGGGGTCATTCTGACAGACATAAGAAAGAGTGACCAATTGAATGGATTGGTTGGATAGCAGGAAGTTTTGATTAGGAAATTGTTTGACCTACAAATAATAGTAAAAATTCAGAGAAAGGTGACAAAAATATGGGTATGGGTTTATTTATAGCATGCCGGGAAGGGCTAATAGTTTTATTTATAACTGTAGTGGCTTTAATGCATAGGAGTGGAGCTGCAACGGGTGAACAAAAATGGGTATGACAGAAAAGTGACAGGCATGTGAGGTGGAAATGGATAGGATGACTTGGAAATGGGCAAATGAGGTGGCGGCATTGGATTGGTTAAGGGATAATGACCAAGGAGCGGGATGGAGGACCATTGGCGGAGGGAAAACCATGAGCGAATTGCGGAGGGGGTAGGGAATGATTTATGGTTTTGAGCAGGGGGTGCGGAGTTATAAGGTGGAGACACGTACGGTTAGGGTGTATAGCATTAAAACTACTTTGTGGATCCCCCCCCCCCCAGTCGTGTTAATGGGAAATAGTCGAGGGGGGTGCGAAGTCTCTCTCCGCCATTAATCTGGGTGGGGAGTAGATCGACCGTCCAATGATGCTCTCCTTTTATGTAAAGCCAAAATTATGTTTTGTCACTTAGTGACTTTGGCTTATATCAAATATATGTATCATATATAAGAAAGTCCAATGTCAAAAAATTATAACAAGGATTAATACCTTATTAAGAAATTAATCAATAATTAATAAAAAATTAACATTTCTAATGTGGCGCATTTTAACGAGTAGCCTTTGCATTTATTCTATTTATTTGAAATTGAAGGCTTTATTTTCTTTTTGCTTCCCTAACATTTTTATTTTCTTTTGCCTTCTTTCTTTAGGGAAACTAACTCTTAACATTTTATTGATATGGATGCATATAAAATATATAATTGTCCTAACTTTTTTATTTTCTTTATTTTTCAGCCATATCCTAACTTAACATTTTGAATTTATTTTTGACTAATATACTAACTTATCAAAACCAAATAATGTTCAACATTGGCTCCAACTGGCGACTTCTTCCCCCTGTGGGATGCAGAGAACAAGAAGATCCAATTACCTTCTCCTCCGGCTATGGAGTCTTTGCTGAAACAATTACACACTTGCAATTTTTTCAAAATAAGATGAACTCTCCAGGTATTCACAGATTATGAATGAATGGATGAAAATCTAATACTGGATATAATGTTTCAGATATTTCCCATTGACTGGCAATGAGGAATATTATCCTTCCAGATTTTGTAGGATGAATGTATTATTTCCTTTGACTTCTTCAATGATAAATGGACCAAACCAGAGGTTGTCAAATTTTGTATGCTTGCCTTTATCCTCCCTCGTATCCCATCTAAGCACTAGTTCTCCTTTCTTGAAATTTCTTTCTCGGACCTTTCTGTCAAAAAACACCTTCATTTTGTTTTGATATTTCCTTAGCTTGTACTAAATTCAATCCCTATCCTCATTTAACTCAATGATTTGATTAATCCTCCTTGAGAAATCATCTTTTTCTTCATAAGATTCCTGAAGGAATCTCATAATAGGTAAATCTAAATGAGTGGGAAAAACTACTTCTTTACCATAAATTAATTGAAAAGGAGACTTGCCTATGGACCTCTTAGGAGAAACTCTGTTTTCCCAAATTGCATGGATCAGGTGACTATCCCAACTCTTTTTATGGTCTTCAAGAATTTTCTTAACGGCCTTAACTAAGCTCTTGTTGGAGGACTCTACTAGCCCATTACCCTGTGGATAGTATGGTGTAGAATGATGTAAGAATTGAATATTTTTTACAGAACTCAATCATTTTAACACTGCTAAAATTTTCTGCATTGTCTATAACAATTTGTTGAGGGCATCCAAATCTTGATAAAATATTTTCCTAAGGGAATTTAATTACAACAATATTAATTGAATTTTTAATAGGTATAGCCTCTACCCATTTGGTAAAATAGTCTATAGCAGTTACAATCCATCTATGTTGATTACTTGATTGTGGATGAATCTCCCGTATGAAGTCCAACCCCCATAGCAGAAAAGGTGCCTGAACCAATACTGGAACAAGAGGGAGTGTTGATAGCTTCTATTTCCCTGCAAATATTTGACATTGGTGCAACTTCTAACTCTTGCTACAACTTATTTAAACAGTGTGGGCCAATAGAAACCTGCTTTTAAAATTTTGTAAGTTGTTGCTCTCCAGCCATAGTGTCCACCACAAAACTCTGCATGGAACTATTCTATAATTCCCTCTGTTTCATTTTTAGTTAAACAAAGAATAAGGATATTGAGAGGATCCTTCTAGTATATATTCCCATTGATAATACAATGTTTAATTGGTTTAAGCTTCAGGGCTTCACACTGCTTCAAGTCAAGTTCAGCTAGACATTGAAAATCTCTAAGCAACTGCACAATATCATAATACCAATCAGAGAGTAGATATTTTTGATCTATATGAATGAGAATGGTTTGATCTGAAGAAGGAGGTTCTTGTGGATTCTCTTCTAAATTTTGAGAAGGTTCTTGTGGATTCTTCCCTTCTTCATTTAAGGAAGGTTCTTGTGGATTCTCCCTTTCTACAATTTGAGAAGTTTCTTGTGGATTCTTCTTAGATGAAAGTTCAGAAATGAAATTTATTCCTAATACTTTGCAATTGGATTCAGCCAGCAATTTAGCCAAACCTTGACCTTTAACTAGCTTTATGGTCTTGATCTCAAGATCAAATTCAAGAATTTTGGCAATCCATCTGCCTCTTCTTCCATCAATATCAGGTTGGTCAAAACAATTTTGACAGCATGATTAGGGACATAGGTTGTAATGTGTGAATGCAACACATAGGTTCTAAAGGATTTGAGGGCTTGGATTACAGCATAAGCTTGGTTTTCAATACTATCATATTTAAGCTCAGCATCCCTCATAACTTTATTAAAGAAGGCTATGGGCTGGTCATCACCATTTATATTCTTCAATAAAAGTAGAACTGCTAAGGTTGTCTTTGATGCAAAAGAAAATATGCTAAAAGGAGAGGAATAATCAAGACTAGCTAATTTGGGGGCTTCAAATATAGCCTTCCTGATCTGATAAAAAACATATTTGGAAGAAATTGTCCATTTCACTTCATTTCTCTTCTTTAACATATCAGTTATATACTTTACTATCTTTGCATAATTAGGGATAAACCTTATGAGAAAAATAATTTTCCCAAGGAAGGTTTGTATCTCCTTCTTGTTTCTAGGTAGAGACAAAGTTTGAATAGCTGAAACTCTCTTTGGATTAATGACAAATCCCTCCTTGGAGATAACATGCCCTAGTAATTCCCCTTCCTTTACATCAAATAAAGACTTCTTTGGATTTATGGATATGCCATATTTTTTGCACCTGTCAAAAACCTTGCTCAAGTGTTTTAAATGATTTTCATCAGAATTAGATAAAACAGTTAAATCATCTAGATAGATGACAATAAATTTAGATGTATTACCACAAATGTTAGATCCATGGCTCTCTAGAAAGTGGCTCTGGTATTTGTCAGTCCAAATGGCATCCTGGCATACATGAATGTACCCCAGGGAGTAGTAGAAGCAGTTTTGTCTTGGTTAGCTTGACTTACCATAATTTGGTTATAACCAAAAAAATCCATCTAGCGTAGAAATCCTATTTGCACCTGAAACTTTCTAAATTAGATGATCCATTTTGGGCAATGGGTAGTTTTCCTTTAAATATGACTTGTTCAGATTTCAAAAGTCTACACATAACCTAATTTCACCATTTTTCTTTCTGGTGGGAACTAAGTTAGCCACCCAGTCAGAATACCTCAAAAGAACTATGATATGAGCATCAAGCAACTTTTTAAGTTCTTTCTCAATGTTTGGAAGAAGTATTGGATTGATTCTTCTTAATTTTTGTTTGAAGGGTTTTGCTTATGGTTTTAAAGGAATTTTGTGCTCAATCAAAGATGTATCATAAGTTTTTAACTCGTTATAAGACCAGGCAAAAACATCTTTATAATTTTTAAGAAGATTCAAGTATTTTTTTTTTAACCTCCAAAGGCAAAGATGATGATATTTTAACATTTTTAACTTTATCTAAAGTCCCAATATTACACTCTTGAAATTCTTCTTCAGGTGAATTAGACAAGGGGTTTTTGGAGACATCATTATTATCAAATAGCTTTTCCAATGGAACTAATCCTTTGGGAATAAAATTGTTAGATAACTGAATCATATCATGATCAAGAATTCCAGGACTAAATGAAGTTTCTGAGCTCTGTTGATTTGATTCTTGGACATCTTTTTGATCTTATTTAATTTTCATATTTGAAAATTCATCAATGACTTGAAGAAAAGATTTCAATTTCTCATCATCCTCAAAAATATGCCAGTGTTTAAGGTTATCAGGAATTGATGGTCTGTACTTGACTTGAATCTGATACTCCAAGAATACTGGCTCAGGGATTTTGAAAGAACTTGCTGAAACAACAAGTGAATCGACATGCATATTCTCATCTCTGGTTATACAAGTTATGTTAAATCCTTGAAAGAAATTTTCAGTTGTATCCCAAACTTCATTTCTATAAGACCTACGTCTTGGGTGCTTTGTTTGACACATGTTTCTAACTTGCTTGAATATTACTTCAGAATCAAAAAAGGCACTCAAATTTTGAACCTTTAGACTCTTAGCTAGTTCAAGACCAAGAAGAAAATCCTCATACTCAGCCACATTATTAGTGTCTTCAAATTCAAGTTTACATGACTGAGTAATATTTTCTTTATTTGGTGAGATTAAAACAATCCTTGCTCCTGCTCCTTTCTTTGAGCAAGACCATCAAAACAAAGTTTCCAAATATCTGATTTTATAATTTTAGGTTTGGAAACTGTGTTTTCCATGGCAAGTTAAGTGTTTGATGAATTTTGCAATGATAACTAAAAGCAACCAAAATCTTGATCTACTACATAGATGGGGTATTTTTTGCTTCATCAGACCTACAATAAATATGGAGGAATCTAAATTCTCTATATAACCTTAAAGATTCACCTCCATAGTCTGGTATAGTAGCAAAAGAAATGCCCATCTGAAGTGATCCTCCAAGTTTAGCACAACATGATCTTGATAGAAGCACACCAAAATTGGCATGAATATCAATGACAACTATGTCTAAGAGTAAACTCTTAACAGGTATTTGGGCTAAGGTCACAAGCTGGTCCATAATTACCTTTGGCATAAGGTTGCGAGAAGCTCCAAAGTCCAACATGCAGTTATATAAGAGAAAACCATGGACCTTTAAAGTTACATAAAAGGGTGGAATAATCTCATCAATCATATCAACGCTAGGGCCAAAAACTACCGAGGGTTCTTCATCTTGTAAACTAATAATATCTCCCTCAGCATCTACACTAGAGGATTATATCCATTTAGACGCTTCATTTTTGTAACCAGGGTTCTTGGAAAGTTCAGCTAAAGGGATAGGAATCTTGATTCTTTCCAATTCTTTTTCAATATTAAAAGCTGTCAAAATGGTTTTATGAGATGAAAAGGTTTCAGTAGATGACTTTCTAGTTTGAGGTGTTGGAGTTTGTGTTTGGATGAATTTTATTACAGGTTCAATTATAGTTGTAGATTTTGGAGGTCTACCTCAGCCTGATCTAGGCCTTAGATCATACCTCTTATTTAACTCTACAATAAAAAATTCAGAAAAAGCTTGATATTTGGAAAGTTGAGCATCTCGTTTCTCTTGTTCAAAAGACTCAGAGGAAGATGTAGGTACTATTGCCATTTTTGCTGTTGAAGAATCAAGATTATTGATGTTTTCAGTAATTAAATGACCTACATCTTGAGGTTGTGTACCATCAATCAGAAATGATGATTGGATGTTTTGATCAGAACCTGGTCTCTGAAGGATCTAAATTTGAGGAGCTCTTCGAAATTGAGTTTGAGCTTGAGGCCTAACAACAATTTGTTGAGTAGTTCTAGGTTTTGCTTCAATTTTAGAAATCCTATCTGAAAGGTTTCTAAGTAAAGATGTAATTTCATCAAATTTCTGATCTTCAAGTTTGGATTTGGAAGAATATGAGCCATCAATCATAGCCTTTAATTTTCTTTCTTCTTTCTCTGCTTTAGCTTTAAGTTTTCTAGAAGTAGACCTATTAGCTTCATTTTCTATAGCATTTTTCTACATATCTTCTAATGTATTGGACACTCTTTCTCTTAACATGACTACAAAGTCATCTTCGAATGCTTTGGAAAATCTAACTTTTGCAGTTGCTACTGGTGGCTTGCAATCAACGGGCATTTTATGAAAGTGTTTATTAAATCTCTTAGTAAATTCGGCCACTGGTTCACTAGGGTTTCTCTTCAATTCTTTAAATTTAGTAAGAAAGTAGACAGGGTCCTTCTTTACTCCCCATTGGTTCTTAAAGATAGTTATGAACTCATTCCATGTTCTAATAGAGTCAGGTCTAAGTTGTCTAAACCAAATCCTAACATTTCCTTCTAAGGATTGCACAAATAATCGCATATAAACATTTTCATGATTTATGTTCATATTATCTGCAAAATCTAAGAAAGCAGCCACATGATCTTCTGTTGAAGGACTAGTTTCACCATTGAATCTTGGTAAATTCTTTAGATATCCATCAGGAAAATTTTCAAAGTTTTGAGGAAGGACTAAAGCAACATATCTTTCTTGTACAATGGGTTGAAAATCCATAGTGGAGGTGGAGTCTGGCGTGATTGAGTAGATGATGATGATGAAGGTGAAGAAAGGAGTCGGCGAGGGTATTAGAGTGTGGAGGAGAGAAAGAAGGAGGGGACTTCCTTGAGGATTTCAAAGGGAGTTTAATAACCAACTTCTGAACTCCTGATGGAAAGTCTTCCTTGTTATGAAACAAAGGATTTGAACAGATAGAGAATTTCTCTTCAAGGTTAGTAGAAGTTGATGGAATATAATAAGGAGTTGGAGATATAAAATCTGTAGGCTTGAATTCAGGTAAATGTAACCCAACTCCTCCTCAGATGAAGGTGATTTTATAGGAATGGATGGCACTTGATATGAATCAAGTGATTGGATTAAAAAGGCCGATGGAAGATCTACTCCTTTTGAATGTAGTTCAAAAACCCTAGGAGGTAGTTCATTGCAATCAAGATTAGATGGAACAAATGAAAAAGGATCTATAGATGATATATCTTCAGGGTGTAATTCTGAAGAAGAAGAGGTTTGATTTCTTCTCCTTAAAGAGGCTCCCCTAACAAGTCTCTATGGATCTGGCATAGGGTTAACAATCTCATAATCAGAGCGTGATTTAGTATGCTTAAAAAGAGTCAACTTGAAACGGTGGAATCACCAAGTGAAAGTTTTTGACCTATATCAAATCTTTTATTCAGCTTAAAGGAAAAGGGAAAAATCATTGCCCCAAGGAAAATAAATCTTTCAATCCTTTGCTCCCTGGCAATGACGCCAATCTGAGGTTGTCCTTTGAGATAATTCTAGGTCAATTAGTTATGCCAAAGCATCTATAATGTTTTGTTGTTTTGAATGGTTGGATGACCAGTGAACAATTTTATAAACCGGTGCTTTTAAACTCAAATAGATTTCCAAGTAAAATAAAAGTTTGTTTTTTAATTGCACATAGTTAATTGATTTTAATGGGGTGGAAAAGTAGAACATGAAGAAGTATAATTCATTTAATATTCAAACTGAATACTTAACCAATTATAAGAAGAAATTAAGAAAACAATGTTTTCTTTATCAACAAAATATAATTAAATTGTTACAGATATCTAATGAATTTATAATTAAAGAGGAACTCACAATAACAAATAGTTCTGTAAAGTATTCTCTTTTTATAAACACAATTTCACAAAGGATTCAAAATGAGACTGAAAGTCAATAAAATTTTGGATTGGATAACTGTAAAAGACTTAATTTATATAAAGAAAACATAATGAAGGAATACATGAAATATAACTCACTGAGAAACAAACTATATGAGATAAATCTAGAATCCTTTATTATTCCAAAAAAATGCTCCAACTTAGTACAAATCTTCTTAATATCTTATTCAAGGTTTCAACTCATAATAATTCAAAGGAGGAGTTATTTATACAAAAATTTGAAAAATATCTACGTTCTGTTGGAACAAGATACAAAAATAGGACAAAATTACAAAAATAGGACAATATTGTAGGAATTGAAAAATTGTTGATGAGGTGGCTCCATCTTTTGGAAATTTGCTGATTATCTAGCCTGAAAAAGCTGATGAGCTATCATATTGTTAGGATCATAAATCACTCAATTTTTTCACACAATTGATCCCATATTTGTTCACTTGAGATTTCCAAATTCAACATATTTCTAAATGTTTCATCCACTTCTATATACCTCTCAAAATTTGGCTTGGTGAGAAATAAATGTCTAATTTCATGCATGATGGTTAAATCAAAATCCAAGGCTTCCATAAAGGCCTTCCTTATTATATGTCCTTTGATTCCTACAAACTTGGCTATGTCTACTGCAATAGTATATAATTTCTTGCAATAATCTTCTAATTTGATCAACTTGTCATTTAGATCTACCAATCCTAGTAGTCCCTTTCGATTTAAAACATTAAACTTTGAATGAAACCTTTGGACAACAATATCTAGGGTTTGACATTTTGTCTCTAACTGGTTAATCAAATTCATCTTTTGTAAGAATTTCTTAATCTCTAAAATGGTAGTTGTTCTATCAGAAATATTTATTCCTTCCAGCTCTTCTCTGCTTTTTGAATTTAACACTTTTATCATATATGTGGCTCCTACTGGCTTGGTCTTCAAGGCTTCTTTCTTTTCTTCTATCACTACTCTTCATTCATGAATTTTTATATTTATTATCTTGGAGTATGATTATAAGGAGTCATTTTTAATTCAACTCTCAAGGCATAAATAATACCAAAAGGGTCATAAGACCCTATAAAGCTAGGTTGGAAATTCATCTTCTTTAACAATGTATCTGCCTCAACACCTGCTAATGTGGTGTTGCAAATGAATGATCCAATCTTTGCCTTGATATTGAATTGAGATTTCCTTTTGCCTCACACAAAGTGCAAGTCATCCATGTTGATCATTTGCCTAATATATTCTAGAGAAAAGATTCTCATAGGAACATACTTGGGCAACTTATATGGTGCAAGCTCACAACCATATACCCTTATCTTTGTATAGTTCTAGTATAAATACCAGTCACTAGTTTTAATCTACTCACATAAATGTAAAATCATTTTTATCTCATCTCCAATCCTTGGCTTTGTCTGACTGTTAAGAAGCTATGCGAGTGGATGTATGAATGTATCTACAAAATCTGACAAATGAAGAGCTGGTAGAAGTTGTTTTGACTATTTTAGTCCAATGAGTCACTGATTAATTCATTCCTTGTTCATCTTGTTTGTTGAGATTGATAGGCAAAAGATCTCCCTGCCGAAAGAGAAACATGTGAACAACTATAGAGCTGTAATTGAATATTCTTTGTACAGTAAAATTTATGAATTGTTCATGTATATTATCAGCCGGGAATTGGTTGTAATTATACATGAATTTTGGTTGCTAATCTTTGTTGAAGATGGAACAGAATCCAAGGATGGTTTCATCAACATATTGGTCATCTGGATATCCCAACAAATAGGAAAGAAAATAAATACAATGTCTGGAAGCCTCGAGAAACATGGAAGATGGGTAGGGTGGATTCTTTTTTGGTAGTTTTGCGTCCTCAGGTAAAAATATTTCAAAGATTTGGGTTCTCTATGGAAATTTTAACTTATGGTACAGATCCATAAGTGATGCTGGTGAAAAATGGATGAGAGAGTCTAATTGAGGGATTGAGAGCATCTAGTTTATGGTTTCAGTAGAGATGGTGATCATAATTGCTCCATTCTGAGCCACCACCACTCTATTTGTCTTGGAACCAAGTAATTAGGTCAAGGAAATCATGAATTTTGGAAAGATGAAGAAGGGTAATAGTGATTCCCAGAATCTGATTGGGTCTGGCTAGTCAAGGTATTTTTGTTTGAGCCATAGGTGAAATTGATGAAAATCGAACTCACACATGGCATTTGCAATCTTGAACAGGGAATCGACAAGGGGAACATGGTCAAGATTGAGATGGGTGGCAGTAGCAGTGATTTCTTCTGTACTCTGCTTTTAGCTTTCCCTTTTGGGGCCATGGTGACAAACAAAAGAAAGAGTGACTAACTGAATGGATTGGTAGGATTACAAGAAGTTATGAGTAGGAAACTGTTTGACTTGCAAATAACAGTAAAAATTATGAGAGAATTCATAAAAAGAAAGGTATGGGTTTATTTATAGCATGCCGAGAAGGGCTAACAATTTTATTTATGACTATATCAGCTTTAATGCATAACATCGGAACTACAACGGGCGAATAGAAATGGGTATGACAGAAGGGCGAAGGGCATGTGAGGTGGCAATAGGTAGGATGACTTGGTAATGGGAAAATGAGGTGGTGACATTGGATTGGATAAGGGATAACAATCAAGGCTCGGGATGGAGGATCGTTGGCAGAGGGAAAACCATGAGCAGATTGCGGAGGGCATAGGGAATGGTTTATGGTTTTGTTGGGGTGTGTGTGGAGCTCAAGTGGTACATTAGGGTTGAGGCATCTGCCATTAAACCCTCTGCGGATCTCCCCCCCCCCCCGCCCCCCCCCCCCCTTATTTGTTTTATTGGGAAATAGTCGAGGGGTTTGCGAAGTCTCTCCCCGTCGTTGATCTCGGTAGGGAGTAAATCAACCGTTCAATGATGCACTCTTTTTATGTAAAGTCGACATGATGTTTTGTCACTTAGTGAATTTGGCTTATATCAAATATATGTGTCATATACAATAAAGTCTAATGCCAAAATATTATAACAAGGATTAATACCTTACTAGGAATTAATCAATAATTAATAATAATGAAAAATTAACATTTCTAATGTGGCACATTTAAACGAGCAACCTTTGCATTTATTCTATTTATTTAAAATTGAAGCCTTTTATTTATTTCTGAACCAAATATTGATGAACCTGAGTTTGATAATTCTGAGCCTGAAATCCATACACTTGCTACAACACATATTCAAATCCTCCACTTTCACCACATGTGAAACTTATCATTATTAATAGTCTTCCTCCTAGTCTTATTTCCATTGAAGAACTTGTTTCAAATGAAGAGTAAGCACCTCTAGTTTCTACTGGTGAACTTGCAAATATCTCAGAACTTTTGTTTCAATCTCTTCACCCTGCCCTTGGGTATTTTACACCCTTAAACTTTTTAGAGAAAGGGATTCCGCGTTACACGGCTCCTTATTCTACCGTACCGGATTTTGACTGGTCCACAATGATTCCTAGAAGTGTCATGACAAATACATCCATGTATTCCACTTCTCTGGAGTCCACATTGTATGGTGGTTTTTTACCACCTGGATATTAGTCTCTCGCGGGAGCTTATGTAGAATCTTCTTCCTCGAACCCATCTTCAAACATGTCAACTGGTGTAATTAACCCTACCAATGTGTTTGACATATGAAAAAGTTATTAATATGATTTCTAGTAATGTTGGTAATCCACAAGATAATCCAACAGGTGGTTATTATATGCCTGGGGGGCAACCATCGCATCCTCCACTTGGAGGATAGACTTTTGGTGGGCCTTACCCTAAATCTAGGGGACAATCCCCTGCTAGAAACTACTTTAACTATGCTCAAATGCCTCAAACCGGTTTTGGTCACCCTGTTATGCCTCAATCCACCTATGGAATGCCTTACCTTAGATTGAATACAATTTGGAACCCTTCTCAACAGTGAACTCCTATTTCTTCTCAAGTGCCTATGTATCAACTCGGCCAACATCTTGAACAACCTATGCAGCAACTGCCTTTTGAAGGTATGTCTTCTCAAACTCTACCAACCATCCAGGCTAAATCATTTACACCTGCCCAACAATCGCTTCGGCAACCCACCCAAAGTACACATCAAACTATAGGGAAGTCTGCTACAGCAACGTCTATTGAGAACCTAGGTTCAAGTTCACCTAGAACGCCAATTCTAGGAGTATGATAAATAACTATCCCACTTACATCATAGGTTACTATGTAACCTCTTGTTCAGTCTGTACCTCAGGCATTCGATGTTAAATCCATTCCTACAATTCCATAAACACCTCAAATACTTGTTGTTCAACCTAGTGTTCCATATATGCAAATACCTTTTCAATGGCTATATTTCCAAGGTATACCCTAGAGTCAATTTGTTCAAGCTACACCTTTTCAAACTATATTTATCCAAGGTGAACCCTTTCAAGGAAAATTCGTTTAAGGTCAAATGGGTTAGAATCCCGCCTTCTAGAATCAACCATACCTACGTCATATGTTTTGACAACCTATTCAACCGCAATATCGTATGTCTCATCCTGGATACTGAGGAGGTATGCAGATTTCAACTACTCAAGCTATCCCAGGATATCCTAGATATCCTCCTCTTGGTATGGGACTCACCCCTCAGGGTTATCAATATCCATCGCAGGACCCCAATCGCCAGTTTCCTTTCATTGCAACTTTGGATTTTCCTGACCTCTCTTAGTTAACTAATGATCCACTTCCTTATTTACCCTATTTGTTGACCATTTCTACTAAGTTTCCCACTGACATTCCTATGTTTCAAGGTAAGTCGAGTGAAGATTCATCCAACCATTTCATGACCTACAATATTTGGTGCACGTCCAACTCATTAAATGATGATTCTATTATATTAAGAAATTTTCAACAAACCCTAATCAGTTCGGCAACGAAATGGTATGTGGAATTACCACGTGCTTCTTTCAACACGTTAAATGCCCTTAGTATAACCTTTTTACCCATTTTCAGTTACCTATTCGGTATGGCGATGGAACTAAACTTTTGACTTCTTTAAAGCAGTCAACGTCTACCAATTTCTTATCACATTAATGAATTAAAACGAATACATCACCTAGTCAATGTTTATATTCCATACCAGATTCTGGCTGAATGGTTTATAAAATCACTTTTACTAGTAATAACTGAAGATGTGGCCAACGGGGGTGTTGTAACTGAAGAGCAGGTAATTGCTTGCGCTCAATATCTTGATCTTGTTTATACTCAATCTGGTACTTTGTATGAAAATATCCCAGATTTACCCCAATCTACTCCAAATAATCCACCTCTTCTTGGATCACATGTTGCAGATGTCATGATTGGTTCTATGAGCCAGGAGACCAAGACAAAAGGAAAAATTCTAAGAATGTTCAAATTTCAGCTCTATCTGATTCACTTGATGAAGATCCTTCTCTTGGAATTAATTTTGAAATCAATGTCATAGATTCATCTAGTGGCAAAGGTAAATCATCCGAAAATAATAAAAAGGGAATACGCAAAACTAAACAAGACAATCGCTCTAAGGAGAAATCAGCCAAGAACAAACCATCTGATGAAAAGAGGAAACCTCGGTATCCTTGCTTAATTTCTGAGAAGATCATTATACAAAGGAGTGCCCTCATTGGGCCGAAGTTTCCAAATTCGTAAAAATTTCATCCAGACCGACTATTTTTAAGTATCGCTTTCCTCAAGATAGTAAAATGGCCTCTCACGACCAATCCTCCTCATCCCCATCGGTAGGTATCATGATGATGTCTTCCAGAGTTATGGTAGCAACGAGATCCAAAGATTATGCATCAAAGAGTCCGATTGAAAATGGAGATGACTCCAGTTCATCTAGTCAAACTTCTACGTCTATGCCTCCTTCTTCTCAACCATTACACATTGAAAAACCAAATCCTAATACGGTAATTCGTTTGCCTCCTAATGGTTTCAAACTTGTCCAACACAAATGAAATTATTATTATCAACAATAGGAGCTATAGATCCTCAAGAATCCCATTTGATTGTTTTTTATCTTGAGAATCATGTCTCGTGTCTCCCACACCAACTAGATTTTCAGATACCAGTTCACATCAAAACTCGATGAGTTTTTCAAACAGTGATTGATGAAGGAGCTTCGACATGCATTATGTCTATTTCCTCTTGGAAAGCTTTAGGTTCTCCAACAATCAATCAATCTCCTACGACTTTGAAAGCTTTCGATGGAAGAGGTTTTCATCCATATGGACTTTTAAATGATTTTCCAATTGAGTTAGAAGGAAAAATAGTTGCAATAGACATTGAGGTTTTTGATTCTCAAATTGATTACAATATTTTTCTTGGTCAGACCTGGACTTATGCCATGGCGGTAGTAGTCTCATCATAGTTTAGGATGATTATGTTTCTTCGCAAAGGTGTTGGGTTGTGTTATATTCTTTCCAAGACTAGCCCACGTAGTTAACCAGGGGGGTTAGAGGGGGGGAGAAGCCCCCCTTCATTGCGACGATTGTGTAGTGGGGGGCAGTCACAAGGGGTTTGAGGCATACCCGTAACCCCACTTTAAGGGGTCCGGGGTAGCGCCCCAGAAATTTTGGGTTTGGACCCTATGTTAGGATGGGCAGACCCACCTATGCTTTTGTGCATTATTTTCGCACATTTGGACACAATGGTTTTCAGTCCATGGTATTGGACGCGATGGTTTTCGGTCCATGGTATTGGATACTTTGACATGTATAAATATGTATTATAACATTGAAATGAACATAATCAAAAATCAAACTGGTAGTCCCGGTTTTGGGATCTAGGGGAAAATCTCTGTGTATATGTGTTTTATGTGTTATGCCATTGTTTTTTTTCTATGTTTTTAGAATCCGTATGCAGGTAATTTATGTACGGGGTTAAAACCTACATTTGGTATCAGAGTAGATCTAGAAGTGGGTCTGTGTTTAACCTATTTGGAGGTGCAGGGTTGGATGAGTAAGAAAAAATCTGTAGTGGCACTAACAATTACAAAGGCAGAATACATGGCAGCCACTCATGCAAGCAAGGAAGTAGTTTGGTTGCGGAGATTGTGTTCAAATATGGGGCTAGTACAAGGCTATAAGGATAGACTGTTACAACCAAAGTGAAATTTTCTTGGAAAAGAACCCTGCATATCATTCAAAGACAAAGCACATTGATGTCCAGTTTCACTTTGTGAGGGATATGATAGAAGACAAAAAGGTGTTACTGGTAAAGGTGGACACATTGAAGAATACTGCAGATGCATTGACAAAATCTGTGAGCTCTGAGAAGTTCTCTTGGTGTACAGAGACAATGGGGATTTCAAGGCTGGAAAAATGACTAAGCTCTCTTGTGGCCCCCTGTGGAAAGAAAACAACAAGTGGGAGAATGTTGGGTTGTGTTATATTCTTTCCATGACTAGCCCATGTAGTT
Organism: Pinus taeda; assembly: GCA_000404065.3. NCBI lineage: Eukaryota > Viridiplantae > Streptophyta > Pinopsida > Pinales > Pinaceae > Pinus > Pinus taeda. Next base: position 19,066 of record APFE031590203.1, on the reverse strand, counting down.
AACTGGGGGGTTAGAGGGGGGGCGGAGCCCCCCTTCCTTGTGCCGATTGTGTAGCAGGGGGCGGTCACAAGGGGTTTGAGGCATACCTATAACCCCACTTTATGGGGTCTAGGGCAGCGCCCCAGAAAATTTTGGTTTTGGACCCTATGTTAGGATGGGCAGACCCGCCTATGGTTTTGTGCATGATTTTCACACATGTTTTTGGACGCGATGATTTTCGGTCCATGGTATTCGACGCGATGGTTTTCGGTCCATGGTATTGGTTGCTTCGGCATGCATAAATATGTATTATAACATTTAAAGGAACATAACAAAAAATCAAGCTGGCAGTCCCGATTTTGGGATCTAGGGGAAAATCTCTGTGTATATGTGTTTTATGTGTTATGCCATTGATTATTTTCTATGTTTTTAGAATTCGTATGTAGGTAATTTCTATATGGGGTTAAAAAATACAAAAGGAAGAATTGTGAAAGTAGATCAATTATCCTACTATACCTCTCACTCTAATTCTGCGGTAGTGTCCCATTTGTTGGAAAATCAACCCCTCCATTTCACGAAGTTGGTGTTGGCCTGCTGAAAGACTCATATTTGATGGGAACTTTCGTGTTCCCTCCACCCATTCTTCTTCAGAATGAAGCACTGATCAACATGATTACATCAAGTACTTTTGAAATGGGAGATCCATGAAAAGTACCATCAGAGTAAAAAATGATCTTATATGATGATGAAATGCCTCGTTGTTCGCTTGTTGGGGCCTAACCCAGGTTCAAAGTTAATTAGCCAAACAAATCCTAGTACTACTAGCCCTTTCGAAAATAGTTTGTGCAGCACGGACTGAGGTCTGACCCGAAATAGTATGGGAGGGTGCTAAAACTAGGTTTCTGCACCTTGGAGATCTCTGATGAGTTCAACTAGTCTGCGGTTTGTCCTTGCGTGCAGGTTGCTTCGTGTGCTTTCCCATTCCTCGCGGCCTGATATACTGCCTTCGTGTAGCCCTACCTAGGAACTGTGCACCGCGTTCTGCACTATTACCCAAGACCTTTCTTGTATTCCAATATTAGTTAATTATCTTTACCTACGTGAGTGTCTTAAGTTATACTTAACAATACAAAACATTCATATAGGTTCCCGCAGTAAATAAACAGTATATTTGCAAACTATATCAATCATGCATAAAACCAAGAAAAGATACACAGAATTATAGAAAAACTCTTCTTTATTGATTCTTTCCATGGTTACAAACTCAACTTGCCCTACGCACTTAGCTACAGAGGTCTGTGCACTTAGCTGCAAACTACTAGGCCTCTGCACACTCAGATGCAGAACCTTCTCCTACTCTATGACCCACATACACACTTTACCCTTTTATTCAACCACTTAGACTTCCTTCTTCTTTCATTCCCTTTTACACTTAAAGCCTCACTCTATTCATACAATCCCATGGTCCATGGACCATGGGTAAATCTATCCAACCGACATTACATTACAAAACTAGGGCAGACAACCTTGTGACTCTATCATACTTTTGCGCCCCCTGCCCGCAATTCACGGAGCTTTTACAACAATATTTGGTCAAAAATTGGGCTTTAAGCCCCAAAACATGCCTTGGGGGGGATTCCATGCCCAACAGGCCCCCAACAAAAACATCATGACTCACCCTCGAGCCAATCTATTGGCGTGGAGTCCCTCCAACTGCTCTTGAACTACAGCAAGGTCAGCAACACACTGAGCTGTTGCTTGTTGGATCTACTGCATTCATTGTTCCGAGACCTCTGTGTCAGGAGTGCTTCTCTGCATCAAAGTGTGCATCCCATACATTCGTGCGAGCTTGCCTTCAATATCTCTGGTGATGGTGAAGGGCTCATCGATCCAAGGCTGGATGTGTGCCTTTAGGACTGCTTCCTTATGCTGTGCCACGTCCACCTGTTCTTTCAGCGCTTTCCCCTGCTGCATCCCCGTGAGCCGCTGAGTGAGGGCCAGTTCCTTTAGCATTGTCGTACTGTTGTTGGAGTTCTTGCACCTCTGCCTTTAAGCACTGGATGTTGGGGTCCTCCTATAGATTTGTGATGACCTCAAATGATTCTTCCAAAATACTAGTGCAGTCTTGCACTGCACTACCAATTTCCTCCAGTCCTGCAGTGATAGCGCTAGCACACTATTCTTTGACTTTCAGGGGGGTTGAAGGTTGCGCCTTTAACCATAGCTCGGTGATCTAAAGGTTTCATTGTAGCTGAACCTTTTTCATTTTTTCCCTTGCCTCGCGGACCCCTGCTGCTAATCTGTGGATCCCTGCCTTTGATGGGATGGCCAGCTCGAGGAAGCTTTAGCAAGCGTCGTCTATCACCTGTACTAGCTATTGATTCTGCGACACCACTTTGTCATGCTGCAAGATTAGTTGTTCCATATTTATTTTCTGCTCACTGAGGACTTGGAGCGTGCAACTCTCCCTATCTCGTATATCTACAGGTTATACCATCCTGTAACACATATAAAGTGTCTCATGGAAGTGCAACCATATTGAGACCAAGACCTTTTAGCGTGCTGACCGTAAGCCTGTCGACTTCATTTGATGTCAGTATTGCGCCTTCTGGCAACACTATGGTATTTGTCATCCATGTGCGCAACATCTATTCTGTGGCTGTTGAGCCAACTGTGAGGCTCGTCGAAAGGGTACCAACTTGAGGAGGGCATGCCTGTAATTCCTGCAACTGCGCTCTAAGGTACCCCAACACAATCTGGTTCTCTTGCATGAAATCTTGGAGAGCCTCATTGGTGACATCGTGCATCATCTCACTAATGTTGTGCAGATCACGCTTAGTTAGGGTGATTGGGTCAATAGACAATCACGATGCCTTAACCTTCTTACATGACCCTGCCCGCTCTATTGGGCATTGGTACTTCAGCTGCATTGATGTGGTTTGTGGGTTTGTGGCTCCTTCTTCTGTCTTTGCTTCGTCTGCTTCCTGCCCCTGTGTTGTGTGGCCCTAGCCCACTTTCGCGGCTGCCTCCTATGCTATTGCTGCTACGACCTTTTCCTACTCAACTGCTTTCTATGTCGCGCTTCCCATACTTCTGCTGTTGCTGCTTCTTTCCTTCATTTTTTAGCCAACTATGTGATGTGCAACTTGGCCTCGTCTTTCTCTCTTTGCGCCACAAACTTATCAATCTTTGCCATGTCTAGGGCGCACTACTCCAGTGGCCATGCCTCCAATACATGGAAAATGACGTTGTCTATGGCTACGAAGGGTAGCTTGGCCAATTGTTTAGTCAGTTCCTTGCATGCCCTGATGTAAATTTTATGCAGGTCTGCTTTGAATTCTGCAAAACTCTGCAGATTGTTGTAGACAGTGGGTGACAACCGCGGCTTGTAGTTGATCCCCATTCTAAGGTTCATTTCGATGAACACCCCAAAGATTTTACTATCATGGATCCTCTTAGCATACTTTGTGGCCCAAAGTGAAGCATACTTCACGGCCTCTAGCAGCTCCCTGTCAATTATGGGGAATTGACTATCCTCTGGTAATTCCCCTGCCATGAACACTATGGATAGCAAAAGCCATGCATAGTGAAACATTTTTCCTTCTTCCTAAGATTCACGACAATTTTCTAAAAACTCTTTGCAGAGCAACTCAAACCAATTAAAATGGACCCACTCCGCACACTACTCAACTAGTGCTACCACTGGTGCAGGTACTTCATCCGCACGACACTCTTGCATGACCTTTCCTACCAGGATTTGGGTTTCCATGCATACTGCTTTCTCCTTGATGCTGGAGATGGCATAGCCCCTCTTCTTCTTTTCCATCTTATACTTTTTCTTCATGGCCTCTACGATGGCCAAGTCACTGCTCTTTCCTTCCAATATGTCTGCAGGATCCTCTCCTTTGCATGGAAGCCGAGAGATGTGGTGAATCAGGTTTGTCGTGATGGGGATGGGCTCCTCCAGCCACAAACACCCATCATGCACCAGGTAGTTCAAGTGCCTAATGATGAAAATGGTTATTGGGGCATGGTGGAAGTAAGGCACCTAGAGCAGGTTTAGTAGCCCAGCCTTTTCTACTCCACGCAACAAATTCCGTGGCTCTAATTCTGTCACCCCCACCTTGGTGTTCTGCTTGGGCTTCATGAGGTTCCTTGTCTCAAGGTGAGGGAACTTCTTATGGTCAGCGAGGTCCCAATATTCAAATTTTAGGCTCGGCACACGCCCCAAGTGCGTACCCTAAAAAATAATCTTGTCTAAGAGGAGTGGGGTTTGGAGCAAGCAGTAGGTCTCGTCCAGGTCCTTGAGCACTTTAGCCTTCTCTTTTCATGGGGGGACATAGGTGGGAAACTTTTCAGTGGGTGTGTATGTGAGTGTCCTCCTCCATACCTTCATCCTCATCCTCTGCGATGATAAGATCCTCCAGATCTTCTTCTTCTTCATCGGTTTCTATGGTGACAACTTTCTCCTTCTCCTCCATTAACAGCTTGCTGCGCAACAAGTTCCACAGGGACACACATACAAGAACCATTACTTATTTGTCCTTCTTAGGTCTTGGCGTGCACGGTGATTTTGGGATTTCTGCCACAATCCTAGCTCCTTCCAGAGCATTTCCCACAACCAAAGCTTGCGTGACCTCTCTGACGGTCATTTTGATTATCTCCATAACATCCTCAGCTGTTGCTATTGTATCAGTCCATAAATCTAGCACTCGCGAACTCAAGGGCTCAATCAATGCTCGGCTCATAACAATCATGGCTCTGCCCAATCGCTCAATTCGCAAATGACCAAGTGTTGTTTTTTGGGCATCCCTTTGTATTTTATAGTGATTTTTGAATTTGAATTCGACTTTTCCCCCCAAATCCGGTTCATTAATGCTGCCTTGGCGGCAGATTTTTCCAAATCTTTCCCATAAATCATGTCTTAAATGCCTGTCGACCACTCCATTTGGCCTCAAGTTGAGCATCCCATCGTGAATAGTGACTCCAACAACCACTTTCTATCCAACCCACATGGCAACACAGTCCCCCATGCGTGGTTGCGGACCTTGTGACTTTTTGTTTCTGCGTGTAGCTCCAACCTCGTGCAGCTTTTGAGCAGAGTAGTTTATAGTCTCGCACTTCCTTTCAACTTCTTGGAGCTCTAAGACTATTCCTCCCTTGGCTAGTCAGGTGGTCATGCCACCTATGTGCGGTTTCCTCTGGTCAACCAACATTCTTCTTGGGAAATACCTACCTTTTACCATTACTGGCAGCATCACGCACCTTATCATCTGCAGCGCATCACCCTGGTTAATTATCCTAGTAATATGTGGTCCAAGCCAAGGCATCAGACTGATCAATTCACAACGATAATGCTCAAACTTGTCAGCATGATCATGCACACCCTATTTTATCATCGTGGTCTTCTTATCGAGAAAATCTTCCCTTATCTTGTCTTCTAGCTTCTTGACTTCCACTTCTACCAAAGCGCTTTTCCTCCTTAATCACACCTTTTTTTTTCAAGTTCTTGGAGCCTAAAATTTCCCTGTTGGATTTCTGCTTCTAAGGTTCCACAAACCGTCTTATCTATTGGTGTGATCATGCATGATCTAGGTTCTCCAAGTATTATAGGGCTTACCTCAGTTGCTTCATAATTCAGCCTTGGCGGTGCCTATGCAGTCAGAGTTTTGCACATGGTCCTATATTCCCAGAGAATTGTTGGTACGCGTAGGTCCCAGTTAGCCAGCTTCACATGGTGGACCATGTTCAGTGCTTTGCGTACTTTGTGAAAATATTCTGCGTGAATATGTTTATGTGCACTTGGTCTTACCATACTTCCTGGTCCCAAATGGAGGGGTCATTCATGCCATTGTCTTGCCTGCACCTGCATCTCGATCATGTATCCTACCGCGAGTACTGTGTGTATTCCTACAAGTTTCGTACCATATGCTTGTACCCACCTGGAAAGGTGGGCGCACAGGTTGTTTCGTCCATCATACTTGTCTTTTAACCACATATAAGGCTTCCCAAATCATAGGTGCATCATCCTTCCATAGTCATGCCAATCCCCAAAAATCTTCTAGTGCATACCCCACCACCTTGTGGGCATAGCTCGCAGTACCCATTTCAGAGTGCCTAAATGTTGTTTTTCTGGCACTTCTCCTTCAAATTTGTTCAGGAAATCCTCCACTTCACCTAACCCGTCGTATGTAGGTAGATCTCTCACCTATGTTGCTACGCAGTGCAGCAACCTTTTCATCATGTTACAATTGAGCATGGTTACCTCGTGTAACTTGTTCTTCCATCGTTCTATCTCTTCGTCAGAATCTGATGTATAGGAGATTTCATGCTCCCATGAGATTCGTCCATCCATAGTTGGATTTAACCAGTCTATCTTACACATAGTTATCTTGTAGATGCAGTCTAGATCGTCGTCGCTATTGTAGTCATGCACTGGCTCTGTGTATCGTGATCCTTCCACACAGTTTAAAGGTACCACTACGCTTAATGACTTTTTTCTCAAAAATCATCTTGTGCTTCTTTAGATTTATCACTTCATTCATGTCAGTGGCCCAATATATTCCCAGTAGCGCAGGAAAGGGATTATTATCATCCACAATCTCTATCGCTTCGAAATCTGCTAGCGTGCTCTCACCTTTGATATCTACTATGATTCCCTACAATCTCCCCATAGGTAGGATCTTTTGTTGGTTCTCCATTCAAAGTTGGATAGGAGACCATTGCAATGCCGACCTTCCAATGCGCTCCCATGTCTACTTTGGTAGGACATTCACATCCGATCTTAGATCCATAATCACTTGATCCATCTCATATTCCCCGATCTCCGCAATCAATCGCATCTCCCTTCCTGTCTGCGTCGTATGCTTCCCGAGCTTCTGGACTACATGTAGTTCTCCTGGCGCAGTCCCAGCACATCTAGTTATGAGTTCTTGCAGCCCCTACATAGCCTCACTGTCACGCAATAGCTTCATGAATGTTTCCAAGAATTTAGTGAGCATCGATGGGTCCATTTCTGGCTCCAGTCTGTCTTTACTTCTTGAAGTGGAGGCATCTGTGAAGCTTCTCTTAGCTTCCATTAATGTCTCCTTAGCGCGCTCCAAATCAAATTATGGTTCCTTTGTCAGAGCCTTGCAAACACAGGTACTTTCTTCGAGCTGCTTGCCTTTGCCATCCCATGTCATAATACCACTCCAGAGCATGATATTTACATTAGGGTCTTCCTACCACAGCTCAAACCTCATCATTTGTAGGTTCTAAGTTGGGGGAGGCTGGAATGCTCCTTTATCGTGCAACCTCACTATCAGTGTGGGATAGTCGTCTATCTCACGATCAAACTGCGTACAATATAAGCATGATGGTTTCATTGGATTTATACAATCATGGGCATAATGCCCTAGCCCTCTGCAATTGTAACATATTAGCTATCCACAACCTCTTCCTAGTCCCATTCCACCTCGGTCTCATCCGGCCCTTGAAATCTAGTGTGCACCATTCCTACATTTTGATTAAGGGGCCATGTTTCAGCTTGAACTCTATAGGTAGGAGTCTGATCCATCATTAGTTCATAACTTCTACAGGTGCATTCATCAGGGCCTAATTACCTGCAGAAAGTACAAAACAACTGCTGGGAATTCTGCGTATACTTCTGTAGTAGATGTTAGTTATCTATAGCATGTTTTCCTCCTATCTAACAAATTGCGTACCATAATGCAGGTGTCATGCTTGGTCCTACTTGTGCCTCCAGTCTCAATGGCATCAGTCATCCTCCCATGAGGTAATTCGCAAACACCGAGCAGTAGTTCTTGTCATGCCCCTGGCCCTTGCATTTTACACACCATACCTTGTCACGCACTTCTAGACAAGTTGTCCTGTCGTGTTTCAAACTCTGCATCTCAAGGCACAAGTTTTTCAATTGTGCGTGAATCTGCTGGACCCCCAGGTTAGGATCTTCTATCGGAGTCTTGTGCAATCTCATCATGACCTCCAAAGCCTCACACTGAGTGGTTAGCCTTTGTTGTGACAATACGTTCCATAGATGTGGTGTTAACGAGGCAACAAACCATTCACGATATTGCCCTTCTGTTAAGGTCATGTTCGCTTCACGAATTGTACACTTCAATATTTGATCCAACTCCCACGGGGTTTTGCTTGGTAGCATGGTCATTTCCTTGAATCCAATGATCGACTATGCCTCTGATTTTGGCCTACTAAATTCCCTTTTTAGGAAATCTTGGATATCTGATGTCCTCACATTCGGATTGTCATTGGAATGCTTAATGTACCAGGTTAGTGCGCGATCTTACAGAGCGCTGACCAACGTTGCCTTCTTTATATTTTCGTCTATGAAACCCTGTGCTTCCCATACAACATTTACCATAAACCAAAATTTGTCCAGATCTTCATTCCCTACTCCCTTGAACACTGGTAGCTTTATCACGTTGGCCATACTGCTTCACGGTGGCAGCTGAGGTGGTATGGGTGAAGTTGGGGGTGAATATGGTGAAATTGGTGGTGGTGCGGTTGGGGGTGGTATGTGCAAAATTCTCTACTTTATCATATTGATCACATTTCTTGGTGAAACCTTCGTGAGCTCCTCTTCGCCTCCTCATGGAGGTGAAATCAAGGGGCTAGTTTCTAGTTCTGTGCTACCCTCATTTCTGTAGATCCTCCCACTCTGTGTAGCCCCAAACATAAATTTATTTGCATAACTCGCTTTTCAAACAATAGCATTTTAATCCAAGTGTTCAAATATTTAATGTACTTACCTCGTGATCCCTTGAGGAAGCGTTGTTCTTCCTTGCTATAGCTGACCAAAGTATCTACTGCGAATTCGGTGATGAACCCTCCTATGATTCGATCCAACTAGTGATCGACATCGCGCGTGCTCTTATCTTCCAATGCTTCTAGTATATGCACCAATTCTGGGGTCCACACAATAGGCTTGTGGAGTTTACACCTTCCTTGGCTATTTTCAAGCCTCGCGATCCACTCGTAAAACTCAGTAGGGAAGGATGCAAAAAAAATCTCGTGGATTTATGTATATAAGTAGCAATCTAACCACTCTTCCTTTGATAATCACGGATTCTTGTTTTCCTGCACCGCGCACTCGTGAATATCTATGTCCAACCACTCTTCAATTCCTTTCTTTGTCGGATTCCATTGATACAACATAAAACATCTCTATGCAGATCCTGGTCTCCACAATGGAACCATTTGTTAGCTTGTTGGGGCCTGACCCAGCTTCATAGTAATTAGCAAAACAAATCCCGATATTATTGGACCTTTCGGAAACAATCCTTAAAGTGCAGACTGAGGTCTCACCCGAAGTAGTATGGGAGGGTGCTAGAACCAGGTTTCCACACCCTGGAGATCTCCGATGAGTTCAACAGGTCTGCATTTGTCCTTGCGCACAGGTTGCTTCGCGCACTTTCCTATTCCTCGCGGCATGATATACTACCTTCGTGCAACCCTACCCAGGGACTGTGCACTGCATTCTGCACTATTACCCAAGACCTTGCTTGTATTCCAATATTAGTTAATTATCTTTACCTACTTGAGTATCTTAAGTTATACTTAACAAACAAAACATTCATATAGGTTCACGCAGTAAATAAACAATATATTTGCAAACTATATCAATCATGCATCAAACTAGGAAAAGATACACAAAATTATAGCAAAACTCATCTTAATTGATTCTTTCCATGGTTACAGACTTGACTTGCCCTGTGCACTCAGCTATGGACTACTAGGCCTCTGTGCACTCAGCTGCAGAGCCTTCTCCTACTCTACGATCCACAAACACACTTTACCCTTTTACTCAACCACTTAGACTTCCTTCTTTCTTCATTCCCTTTTACACTTAGAGCCTCGCTCTATTTATACAATCCCATGGACCGCGAACCATGGGTAGGTTTATCCAGCCACCATTACATTACAAAAATAGCATGGAAAACCCTATGACTCTATCATACTTTCGCACCTCGCGCCCGCAACTCGCAGAGCTTTTACAACAAGATTTGGTCAAAAATTGGGCTTTAAGCCCCAAAACATGCCTTGGGGGTATTCCATGCCCAACACTCATAGTCCTTTCAAATTAGCCTATGAGGCCATTCAGTCTTTTTCAAACCCATCAACATCTGATGATAATCAAATGAATATGATCATTGATGAATATTCTCATTTGTCACTCTTGGAACCAATATCTATGCCTAATCCTTTTAACAAATATTTTTTAACTGATGAATGGATTATGGAGGTTATGACCTTGGATGGAATTCCATGGGATTGTACTCATCATCATTCAGCTTTCTTACCATATTTTGATAAAATTGAGAATATTTTTTCATCATTATTTTCATCTGAGACCCTTAGCGATCCTGAAAATCCAATATCTACCCTTTCTTCCAGTGCTGAACAGAATTTATGGAACATATCAACAACAGTACCTATCGATATCTCATAGAATAATTGAAAATATGCATATAGGAGCCTCTTGTTCATTAGAAGTGATTTCAACTTACAAAGACCTATTTTAGGAATTTCGTGACATTTTTGCCTGGTCCTGCGAAGATATGCCAAGAATCGGCCCTAGCATTGTTGTATATGAAATAAAAACCTATCTGGATGCTAAGCTAGTTAGACAATGATTACGTCCTATACATCCACAAAAAGATGTTGCTATCAAAACTAAGGTTGAGAGACTATTGAAAGCAGTATTCATTTACCCTATTCCTTTAACCGATTGGGTATCAAATATTGTGCCCGTTAATAAAAGTCAAGGAACCATTCAAGTTTGTTTTGATTACCGAGATATCAATAAACCTTGTCCCAAGGACAATTATCAAACTCCTTACGTCGACCAACTTGTATACAACTGTGTTGGAAATGAAACTTTTTCCTTTATGGATGGGTTTTCTAGCTAGAATCAGATAAACATACTCCTTGCCGATCAATATAAAACTGCATTTATATGCCCATGGGAGATTTTTTCTTATCGCAAAATCCCATTTGGCCTAAAAAATGTTGGCACAAATTTTCAATGACCAATGTCTTATGCGTTCCACGATATCAGACATATTGTTCAGCGTTATTTAGATGACCTCCCAGCTCATTCCATGAAATGACAGGATCACCCAATGCACTTAAAAGTAATTTTCATTAGGTGTAGGCATTACAATATTCGCTTGAATCCACACAAATGTGTTTTTTGTGTGCAATCCAGTTGCCTTCTAGGATTCATCGTTTCAAAGGAAGACATTCGTGTCAATCCTCTCAAGATAGAGGCAATTTTGAATTTTCCTGCTCATTCTAGCTTGACTCAACTCCAAAGCTTGCAAGGGAAAGAAATTTTTTTGTGTAGATTCATCCAAAATTATGTTGAACTAACACGGGGTTTTACTCAACTCTTGAAAAAGGGTATTCCATTTTTTTGGTATGATCTTGCTGATAAAGATTTTGATGCGTTAAAGCATGCACTGACTAATGCGCCTTTACTGCATCCACCCGATTATCATCGAGACTACTTTTTGTACTTAGCTGCATCTGATGCCACCATTGGCATGGTGTTAGTCCAAGAGGATGATTCTGACAACAAACATGTGATTTACTATCTGAGTAGGGGTCTCACTAAAACTAAGATTAAATACCCACATGTAGAGAATCTAGCCTTGGTAGATGTGCAAGTTGTTCAACGATTATGTCACTATATACTTCTCCAAAAAATTATTTTCGTTTCAGATTGCAATCTTATGACGTATATTCTCACGAAGCAACTGCTAGGGGGAAAATAATCGAAGTGGATAGTTATTTTACAAGAGTTTGATTTGGAATTTGAAAAATCCAAATCAAAGAAATCCTTGGTTTTCACTGAATTATTGTGTGACTTCCCCCACACTGGTATAGAAACTGTAGCCAAAGATTCTTTTGATGACGAATCTCTCTTTCTTATTAGTGTGTCTGATCCGTGGTATGGAGACATCATTATATATCTTCAAACACAAAATTTTAGGCCTGAGTTATCCAAAATTAATCAGCGACGAATCTAATACCAGCCCCAAAAATACAACATTATTGGTGACACTCTTTATCGTCGTGGTGTCGATTCTGTATTCTGATGTTATTTAACTCTTAAAGAAGCCGAAAAAAATTTGAATGGCTCTCACTTTGAAGGATGTGGCGGTCACATGTCTGGGTATGCTACTGTCCAAAAGATATTAGGTGTTGGCTATTTTTGGTCATCAATGTTTAAAGACTGCATCACTATAGTCTGGAAATGCCATAATTGCCAAATTTATGATCACAAAATGCAAGCACCTCCTGCTCCTCTTCACCTAATCATAGTTGTCAATCCTTTTGCTAAATGGGGCATCCGAATTCATCACTTGTAACCCTCATTCGGTCAGGGGGCATGGATATATCATCCTTGCAGTCGATTAATTTACAAAATGGTTCAAGGCAATGCCTACATATAGAAACGATGGTGAAACTGCAGTTATTTTCATTTTCAGTCATGTGATTTCTCGGTTCAGTGTCCCACAAGCTATTGTCACAAACCATGGTAGTCATTTTCAAAACTTTATGATGGTCAAACTGTCCCGGCAACTTGGCCTTTTCCATGATAGCTCTACTCTGTATTATCCACAAGATAATGGTCAGGTTGAAGCTGTCAATAAAGATTTAACCAATATGATTAAACAAATATTTGGTATCCATAAAGGAAATTGGCACTCTTTGCTCTTTTTAGCACTGTGGGCTTACCACACTACTGTAAAAACATCGACCGGTTTTACCCCTTTCAACTCGTTTATGGTTTGGAAGCCGTATTACCTATTGAATGTGAAATTCCATCTCTTAAATTAATTATCGAAATAATACTTGCTACCTCCTCTGTAGACAAAGAATGCTTTGTACACTTAGCTCATCTAGATGAAAATCGTCGTAATGCCGTATTGGCTAGCGAATCTCACTAGGAACGTGTCAAAGCCCAATACGATCCGAACATTAATCCTCGTACATATTGAGAAGGTGACCTAGTCTTGGTATATGATCAAGCTCATGACAAGCTAGGTGCAGGAAAATTCAAGCCCATGTGGCATGACCCTTACATCATAAAATGCGTATTAGCTAAAGGTTCCTATGAGCTGATTGATTATGCTGGTGTTCCTTTGGGAAAGCCTAGAAACGATATTTACCGAAATAAATATTTTGTAAATTTTTGTTGAAGATTTGTACATTATTTACTACTTTCAGGTATGTGTGGTAGATTAGTGTTTTTTACTACTTCTTCTGCTTATCTCGTTTTTACACTTGATTTCCAGATGTCCACATTTTCTCCAACTTACATTGGCTTTGCTGATGGCGCTAGTCGTAATACTTGGAATTTATCTTCGACATCCTAGGTTATCTATTCACCTAGTAATGAGCTATTCTCTATTCACGAGATATGTCTCGATCAAACAACGAACAATATAGCAGAATATAGCACAATCATTGAGCTATTGGCCGAGGCCATTACATTTGGTATCTAGAGTTTGATTGTTAGGTTAGATTCGCAGCTCGTAGTATTACATTTAAAAGTGTCTATTCATTTAGGAGTCCAACCATGTTAAGGATGTTTTTACAAGTCCGTCTCTTGGAAAGATGATTTGATTATATTGAATATCAACACATTTCGAGATATTTAAACACATTGACAGATGAATTGGTGAATCATGTTTTAAATAGACGTTTGCAACATTTGTAAATTAAAAACAATATTCATTCATTTATTGATTGAGATAAACATAGATAGAAGTAGCGGTTTTTCATTAAAATAGAGTTTGGGTGTGTCTACAAAATATGTCATTCGAGGACATAAGGCCCTGTGGCCTTTTATTTGTTGAATAGTACTGACTCCAACAGGGTCAAAAATGGTCCTATAAACTATAACAGCTAGGCATGGTGATGCTCATTATAACACACGATAGCATGAGAAACTCGATGCAACAAACATCTAAGCAACCCAGGAATCCCAACTACATGCCTCTGATAGGCGCGTGGAATATCATCAACTCTAGTCTATGGGATGTTGGTAGTCAACCTCTCAAGGTTGTGCTCCAACTCTATCATGATGTCATCCACCTCAAGGTTCACAACCACAACAATTATAGGATGCTCATCTCTTTGATCGTACTGCCTCATCCCAGCTGGTTAGGTTGGACCCACATCTACACATACATTTCAGATAATTAGTCTTTGGAGACAAAAAGCACTTAAAATTGATTTTTTTTAAATATTCAAGAAATGAGAAAACCTTAATTAGATCAACCCACTGAGCCTCGACTAGAAGTGAGATATCACGATCACCTATGTAATGTATCCCAGCATACGGGAAGTCCTTGATCGGAACAATTTACTCACTCAACTAGTCAAAAAACTCTGTCGTATACCTCACTATAGGATTGTCCCCATTGTGGCGTGCCATCCGTGCAACCCAACTCATCAAGCGTGGATCCCTCAAACCCGCTCGTTTGCCCAAATTTTCTATGTCCGAAGAATAAGAACCCTTTCTAGGGAAAAAGCAACTAGAATGGCACCATAACCAAATTTTTTTAGTTTACCATGCTTGCACCTAATCAACAACCCCTTCATATTTACCACTACTACCTCGCACCAGTTGTATACCCTAGACTCCCAACATTCCACAACTATTTGCATTTGTGCCCAGGTGGCTAGATGGAGGGCAACACTACCACATAGTTTGCTAACAGTGAAAGCAATGGTCCTGAAGGGTAAAATTTTGATGGACTGAATGTCAATTCGTCCATCTTTCGGCGGTGAACCCCTGCAAAAGCATCACAAGTATCCATCAGTAGTGTCTCCCCCTACTCTCAATCCAAAAAGTGAAAAATCGGCTCCCCAATGAAATAAACCAGTATAGAAATACATGTCATTGACATCAATGGTGAGGCGATAATCAATAATCATGAAACATTCTTCCTAGACATTCCACGACCTCAGCAATCATGTCATGAGATCTACCTAGGCTTTGATCCCATGGATTCACCAGTATTTTAGGAAGCTGCAATTCTTGATAGCCTGCAAAGTGGTCAGATTTGCCAAAGCAGCCACATCATTGGCTTCATGTGCTCTCTCCCTCCATTCCATTTTTAAGCAAGAAAAATGACCTAAAATGACCATTTTAAATCAGTTAGAGTCTTTCTTAAAAATCATTTCATGTTTTTTGAGGTCTAATGTTTTTTTCTAAATAGCCCACAATGCCTATGTGACCTCCCTTTTATGGACAGGGTGCAACTGCACGGAAATTTCCAGCATAATTCTGCACAGGCCGAGAATTTCAGTATGGAAAATTTTATCGACCTACGTAGTCCTGATTGAGAAAAACTCGTGCAGGGTTGAGCACGCATTTTTTGACAAAATTTTGTCCCAAAAAACCAAATGTAAGCTTAAAATGGTAAAAATAAATTAATTTTCCCCACTTTTATAAGTCTTTCAAGCTTTAAAAATATTAATTTTTATATTTTGAATCTTTTTAGGAGGAAAAGCATATGTTTGAGCAGTTATGATGGGTTATTGAGTTTGAATTTGCAAGATCATTAATTGAGTCAAAATAAATCATTTTTGACATTTCAGCGGACTTTTATCGCTTTTTATGCTCTTTAAAAATTACAAAAAGTGAAAAATCATGAAGTCTTATTTTAAACCCTTTCCAAAAATTTTCAAAATTGAAGATGTTACTGAGTACTTGCTTGTTCGAACTCGTAAAAGTAAATGAACAACCGTCCAGTCAGTATAGTTTACCCCTTTTACGGACTTAGCCATGACTATTTATGAAAAAGGCATATGTTGATTGATCATGGTCAATAGAGTTCTCTCTTGTATTATATTATCCTTTTTCAGACCTAGGAGACTTAACTAACAAAAAAGAACCTAATGGAGCCTACTTATGTTTTTCTTGTGACTCTCTAAAAATGAAAAACGTTGAGCTTTACTTTCTCCAGGCTCATTAAAATTTTACTGCTAAAGCGCTGAATGATTTTTCTTTTAATGTCTTTTTCAAATCTCATAAAATAAAATGACATTGAGATATACCTTTACTGGACTCGTTAAAATTAAACAATATAGGACTCATTAAACATAACAAGACCGAACCATTCCTTGTTAGTGTTCGTGAAAAATACTTCGATGGACTCATCTGAACGATGAGCTTATATTCTACGCATATGTTACCCTCCTCAAGCTTGTAAAAAATAAAGAGCTACTTGCCAGTAATGGTGGGGGGGAAATTGGGGAAGGTGTCCATTTTACATCGTCAGTTAAAAGGTAGCATGTCACTCTTGAACATGGCACTCCATCACATTCATGTCCGAGTTGGGAAATCCATTTACCTTACAGTTAATCGAACCTCATTGAAAATATTCCTGGTTTTGGGTATTATCGTTGAGTCAAATGCTGCCAAATCATTAAAGTGTCTTTATGTGTTCAAGAGAAGATCAACATTCGTTCAAAGCCTTTTGCAAAATATTTTCCTTCATCCGCATCCACCGTCCTTGAGTCAGTCCTTGCAATTATTTTCAAAACTTGATATCATGTTTCATGTTGTAGGCTTTCCTATGACGAATCACTTCCTATTGACTTCAACTCATCATCTAAGAAGCTTATTTAGAAACCTTAAATACCTTGAATCCTGCATGCCTTAATGGCAGGTTTTTCGCTTTCGACAACAAGTTCTCATCATTGACTTTCAATTATTGGTGGTTTCTCTCACACTTTTTAATGGTTCACATCATTGATCGGTAATCAAGTTGTTTCTACCATGTTTGACTATGAGACATTCACTCGCATTGTTAGAATTGTACTATGGATCGAGAGATGGAGATAAAGACCCTGGATCTAGTTTAATCAATCTAGGTTACGCAAGATTTTATATTCATGATTATGTAAACATATGGTTGTGTCCATGCTATGCCTACCATCTATATGATCTTAGTTTTTCCATGCTTGTTCATTGATTTTGCTTTACTCTGAGTATGGGAATGCCTACCTCAAAGATGATTTTTTGATATATATTTTGCATTATGTTCCCTTGAATGTTCCTTGCATAAGAGGCAAAGACTATTGGAGATGTTGCTCTGAGTGTTCCTCGTATTTATGCAGCATTGGATAACAAATGGGCAAACCATCAAGCATCTATCATTGAGATGGATGATAAGCTTTGTGATCAAGTTATTTCTACTTTGATTGACCTAGATCTCATTATAGCTATGTTAGTCGTGACTCGGTGGATAAGTGTTGTTTGAGTAAGGAATTGCATGCATAATATTGGTTAGTGCAATTAGCTATAGGCACAAAGAAGTGAGTTCATAATTGGGTAAGAGCGTGCACATTTTATTTAAATGGTATGCCTACCACATCACACATGAACGTATTACTGTTGGGATCATATAGTCTATTGTTGGGTATGGATTGGTTGTACCTTCATAGAACCAAGCTGGATTGTTATGACAAATACATTGAGTGTGTGGATGACAATGGGGAACCAAGAGTCTTACAGGGAAAGAAGAAAGCCACATCAATTAGGATGGTGAAAAATATGCACGCAAAGCCTACTCACAGAAAAGTGTGTGTGTTATTTGCAGTGCACATTTCTAGTGACAAAGGTAAGGAAGTTGAGGATGAAAATGTTTTGAGCAGGTACGCAATTCTACAACAGTTTCATGATGTGTTTCCCAAAGAGATTTCAGAATTTCCACCTCACAGAGAAGTATAATTTTCTATTGAGTTAGTGCTAGTGGTAGCTCCAACATCAAAAGCACCTTACAGGATGAGCACACCTAATTTCGTAGAGTTGAAGTTGTAGTTGAAGGAAATTTTGGACAAGAGATAGATTATTCCAAGTATATCACCATGGGGCGCACTGGTGTTGTTTGTAAAGAAGAAATATGGAACTCTCAGATTATGCATTGACTACAGGTAGTGTTGAACAGGTAAATCCCCTCTGCGGACAGAGGCGATCCCACTAGCCCAAAACGGGTCTAGCAACAATCAATCAATGCTACTCTGCAAGTTCCTAATTGCAATTAAAAAGTGGGTAATGAACACCTACTTGGATTCCAGCGCTATTGTTTGATGAAGAGATTCCTCTCTCGCTCCTTCGCTCTGGTCGGTGACGATCCTCCACTATCCTCGTGGATGGACACCTGCACATGCAAAGAGAGAACAAACACAAGCGTGAAATCTAGTAAAAGCAACTATACATCAGTCAGAAAGGATGTAATTCACACTAACCATCATAAGACAAATGAGAATGGAACCATAACAGTAGTCATCTATTAATGAATAATAGGCAGAGAAATATACAACCAAGGTTCTGACGTTGAACCTATTCTCTGGCTGGGCGAGCAGCTATGTATGCCTTGCAATAGACCTTCTCTCTCTCAGGATTCCGGCAGCATAACCTCCCTATGCTTCAAGATTCTTACTATCACTCCAGAAAAGCATAATCACAACTAGCTCCCAGAACTAGCTTGTCTAATGCATGAGGACAGACTTTTATAAATGGAGAAGGGAGGAAGATTCAATGCACCAGGACGCCCATTGTGATCGACATTATCTCCTAAAAGCTACTGAGGATAGATGTCAAGGATAGATGATGACTCTCGACCTCTATCAGATGGATTTTTTCCCTCAAAAGACTTCATGATCTGAAAGGAAAAAACATATGGATGCGCATTTGCCAAAAATCATTCCCAAACTTAGTTGGTGCGAGTGTTGTTCTAGGACAGAGCGCCAATGGGCGCACCCCTTTTTGATGATCTCAGTGATTGGCATGGATAAGACACTGTGTACCTGCGCCAATGGAAAAAGGGCACTTTTCAGGGATAATTTGCAGAAGGTGTCTTCAGGGAACATGAAGTACATACTCAGGGGAACATAATGCAAGTGTTTTTAGGCTATGTCACTGCTCACAGGTCCCAGAATGTATCCTCCAATGTACGACAACAGGGGTAACAGGGACGGTGACCAATGGTGACAAATTACTGTGTAACAGATGCCCCCTAAAGCATGAGGCCCGAGAGAGAGA